>CM076583.1:201501833-201700724 GCA_034641835.2 Pinus albicaulis
TATGGACCATCTGGAAAGAGAGGAACAAACGAATTTTCAAGGATCAAAGGACCCCTACAAGTATCATTTGGAGTAATTATTGTCATAATCTCAAGGAGACTCTAGACTTGCAGTCCTGGAGCACAGAGGATTACCCAAATCAAGCCAAGGAGAAATCTATATGGGAGAACTGGGGTCTAAGCATTCAGCCCAACACTCAGAAGCACACTAGATCCCAACCCGTCAAAATCAATCACAAGTGGACTCCCCCCCCTCGGGACACCTTCAAGCTCAACTTTGATGGTGCCTCAAAGGGCAATCCAGGCAAAGCTGGCTTTGGCGGTATCATAAGGAATCATGCTGGCACGCCTCTGCTTGTTTACATGGGAAGTATTGGCTGGGACACAAATAACTCGGCAGAGCTGGAAGGATTATGGCAAGGCCTACTTCTCTCTCAGCAAGCGGGTCTGCATCCTATTGAGATTGAAGGTGACTCTCAAATTCTCATCAACATCGCTGCCCAACTTCTCAATGGGGCCCAGGCTTGAAAAATCTCTAGCAGCTGGCGCCTGGAGGCGCGCTTGGACAAAATGGCTAGATGGCTCCAGGATAATCGTGCTCTTTTGTTCAAGCATACCCGTAGAGAAGGCAATAAGGTCGCGGACTTGCTTGCTAATCTGGGAGTGGATTGTGGAAGCAATCTTAAGGCAGGGATGTTGGATATAATCCAGAATGAAGATCACAAAAGAAACTGCCACACTCTTCTTCAGGAGGAGGCGATCCCCCCGGATGCGGGTGCAAGTGGAGATAGCGGGCTTGATGGGACGCATGGCGCAAGGACGGGAGGCCACCTGCCTTCCCTCTTGGTTCCTTAGCGCCCACCTGATCACATTTATTACCCGCGCTTGTTCTTTATGGTTTGGATATGGAATTGTTCACTTCAATGCATGGGTTCTCGAGGCGGCCTAGAAGCTGCTACCTTCACATTCACATTGACCTCCAGGCTAATATGAGGGTCATTCATCACGCGAGAATTTGGAAAAGGATACGAGGAGAAATGGTTTTTTAATTTATCATGGAGCCATCACCTAGGCTCCCATTGTTGTCGGGTTGTATTGTTTGCTCTAGATAATCTGATTATCGCACCATCACAGGGTTCACGCAGTCATAGCACTTTAGCTGTTTGGTGCTTGCGGGGATAATTCCCACTTATCAATTGCAGGTTCCTGTGTGTCTGCTACTGAAGTTCTTGGCTCTCCTCCTGAGCGGAATTCCTCCATCTCTCATTTGCACTCTAGCTCCTGTTCTGTTGCAATCATGCCCAGAGTTAGACAGAGGATGTGGTGCCGAAGGGGTTCCTCTCGGGCGGCCAGAAGGCATTCGCCATCCTTCTCCTCCGCCAGTTCTGAATAGGACCTCCGGGTAACACCGTTCCTTCATAGGCGTCCCGCCGTTGGGGCGTCAATGGACTACCGGCGCTTTCTGCAGCCACAGTCCCTGCACTCTTTTCTTTTGACTATGCTCTCCAGCAAACGAGGTTGTGGCATCTGGTCATCCTCTGGAGGAACTTAATGCACGAGCTCCTTTGATGTAGGCATGCTTTCGGACGAAGCGAGGGCTATTTGGGCGGAATGCAGCGGATATGAGTTCTTCTAAGGCTCGGGTTCTTTGCGGAATTGAAGGCCCAAGGTGGGTTCAGGCCATGTTGATGCACCTCCGCCGGTTGTCCACTCCTCCGCCGCTTGCTCCCACGCACAAGGCGATCCGGAAGACTTCAACTGCAAAATTGAGGAAATTGCGCCGGATGAGTAACTCTGCCATCCCCTCCTGTCTTTTTTGTTATTTCTCTACCCTCTTTGAGGGATTTCTTGGTCACCTTGTTAGTTCTCTTTTTGTAATTGTCCATTCTCAGACACTACAGTGGTCCAGTACATTCAGAGTCCAATGCAGCAGATATGCAATGTATATGTGTCTAGTGTTCAGTCAAAAACATATCAGTACGATCCCATGCGTGGGATTTTTTCAGATTATGGCTCCTATGGCTGGTTTCCCTCCCGATGGGCAGCCCAACATCAGTCTCTGTCAGTTAAAATGCCTCCTGGTAGGCAATGTTTTGGCTTCGGCCAGGTGTACATTATTTTCCTTTAATTAATAGATTACTCTAACTTAGAAAAAAAAAATTATTTTAATTTAGTTATACAGGTTATCTTAAAAAAATAAAAATAATATATATATATATATATATATATATATATATATATATATATATATATATATATATATATTATATATAATAAATAAATAAATTATTTTATTAATTTATAAATTATTTATTTCCTAATCAAAGAAATAATAATATAGCTTAATAATAAACAAATTAATTAAAATAATAAGATTATTTAGTTATATAGGTTATTGATAGTAGGTCACCTTTTAAAAATTATTTAGATAAATAAATTAAAACAAATTATAAAATCAATAAATAAGCCATTAATTTTCAAAGCAAAGATTTTACAATATAATTCAATAATAAACAAAATAAAATAATAAATTATTTAACCATATATTTTAATTTAAAATACATTAACTAAATTACTTTATTTTAAGAGAAGATAGTAGGTCAGTCATTATAAAGAATAAAATAAAATAAAACAAAACCATTTCATATTACAACTCAATTTGTATTCGTAAATCAAATAAATTAATTAGATATTGTTCCTAAATTATCTCCCAACATAAGCCGACTTTCATGAAATCCACATTATTCACTATTTATTCCTCCATTGTTTTTCCCTATTACCTCAACTTTTCAAAGAACTTTTGACGTCTACCCGTGATGATGGACTCACTTAGACAGTCTGAAACGTTGGGTTATTAGAAAACTCAGAAACGAGTTATTCCTCTCTTCTATAAAGATAGATTTATATCGATTTTTTTACAAAAAATTGTGTCCAAAATACATTGTTCATCTGACCTAGAAATGTCTACAGGCATAGCATAATCTATGTAAGCCTACTGATGCTCCTAATAATAGGTCACTGCTTGGGATATCCTGCGCAATAGCCACATCCAACAACTAGGAAAGCCAATGATATGGCGTTGCGGACTCATATCTAACTCCTCGATCAGGCATCCAGTATTCCAATTGTCAATCCCTCCACATGATGCTACAATTCAGCAAGAGTGTCGAATAAATACAAATTCTGAATGACTTCTCTCCTGGCACTCCTCTCTGCTGGTTCTCCCACCTATTATGCGCAAACCACTGGTTGAATGGTACCTACATATGAATACATAAAACATCTCTAGTTTAGACTTGGAAGCATACAAAAAACACAAAAATATTTAAAAAACCCCAAAAAATAAAAAACATGATCAACATCTTACCTATAACACCCCATTGAGCACCACCTGGTAAAATAAAATCTGAATCTTCGCACAAAATCCATCACTACATATCCATGCTCCTCTATGAAGATATTATGTCTTTGGAGCCAACTGAAGAATTTAGTGGATGATGAGATCGATGACTGGCTAGCATCTCTAGCCATGATATCACCCTACCACTTCATTCGTGGATCTCTAGTACTAGCTAATCCCAGTGTCACATGTTGTGGTTGCATCAATGGAACTCAGTCCAAAATAAAAGAAATCAAGATGAACCCATAGCTGAAATTTTTGGTCTTTCCATTTCTCACCTTTTTCATTGGTTTTTTCATCTGAAGGAGTACTGCTTTATCCCAGTTGAACAAGATTGGCTGAAACACTCAAGCGCATACTGTGTGTATGATCTATTCATGACATGTAGCGTCACATTTCCAGCTCGCTTTTTGATAGTGAACAGGAGCGTTCGCAAAGGCATATCACGTACATCTTTGATAGTTAAGTTTCGATATTAGCTAGGCTCATATCCTGGTAAAAAGGAATGTCAAATGTAGTCCTTCATTGTTTCACCGCCACATATGGAGCCTACAAAGCAAATGGGGGCACCATGTCTCTACAAACCTGTCAAAAGATAAATTTCATCAACTAATATTGGGAGCACTTTGTCCCCAATGTGAAATACCTGTATTGTCAAGTCCCATGGACAGATCAAGAGCTGCAATAGTTCCATGTGTTGCCACATCCCTAGTAATCTAAAGTACTTGAGAAAACCATAGTCCCTGAGGGTTCTCACAATGTCAGGATCATTTAGGGAAACCATATCCTGTTATTCATGTTCTATTTCTCGCCATGAAATCGACATTCTAATCCGACCAAAGTTTGAAATCACACCATAGGCTTAGTTAGGATCCATTCCATGCAAACAACTGGATAAATTTTTGGCATAAAACAAGGTGCAAGTTTTTTAAATACACCCAACGCACCTAAGTGGAAGACAGAGTGTTGAAGAGGGATTGGACCTCTTTCTAGCCTCTCTACATTGCACTTTTTGACATCCAAGGGTGCGTTGGTCCTAGGGTGTTGTATATTTACGCTAAGAGCCCAAAAACCGTATAAATTTTGCATGAAATTGAATAAGAATTCAACCACTAGAAAGAGGAAGGTAAGATATTCTACCTGGTTTCGATGGCACAATAAATGGTCCACATAATCTATCGGAATCATCCGCTGAAGTTCCAGGGTAAAACTAGCTCAGAGCACTGAAATTTGAATGGTAAATGTGAAATGGTAAAAATGAATTGGTAATTTCTTATTTTAATAGTCTTTTTTATTAATTTATGCATATTTAATGAAATTACTATGGTTTTTACCCATTTTTACTATTTAAATAGGTATAGTTAATCCATTTGATGGTTCTTTGAGAAGGTTTACAATTGATTACAGTGAGTTCATTGTGCATGATTGTGAAATGCAATTTTGACAACAAAGAACACTTTCATCTCTTTTTAGAGATTTTTTAAACATGAAAAAGGAACTCAAAGCACACTTTTATTTCTTTTCCGAGCTTTGTTAAACACGAAAAAGGAATCCCCCTAGAGTTCTCTTTCAGCACTTTTCAGACTCCCAAAATATGAAAATATTGTCGAGAACTTGTCCTTTCAAGCTCGTAAAAGGAATTGAAACAATGTTTACTCAATATGAGTTTAACCATTTTCCATACTGAGATAGATTATGTTTAGTAAAAAGGAAAACCCTAGTCGATCATGGCTCGAAGGTTCTCTCAGGTATTATTTTACACTTTTTCCGGTCTGACAGACTATTATAGGAAAAAGAACATGTGGAGTTTTATTTTCGTCCCTTTTTAAAACTCTCTAAACATGAAAAAGGATTAAGTTCTCACTATCGTTAGACTCGTTAAAGCATCAAATAGCGACGAAATTTTCCATCATGATAAGATCAATTTTCACCTTCGCTAGACTTGATAAAGCATCAAATAGAGATGGATTCACCCAAAGGGTGGAATTATACATCAAGCATATGTTATCCTCCTCAATGTTGTTAAAAAATAAAGAGGTATTGGTCAGCAATGACTGAGGAAAATTGGAAAGGGATAAAACACTTTATGGTAGCAAGCCGCTCTTGAACATGACACTTATTCACTTCATCTCCATGATTTATGAGTTGGGTAATCTTCTTGATGGCCTATCATACCTATGGTCTATCACACCATACATCACTTTAGTTTTGGGTCAAACGCTTCTAATTCATTTAGTATCATCGATATGTTCAAGAGAAGTCACTCAGTTATTCCTCATCCTTTGCAATATTCATAAACCATCATTTCATGACTGCCATCCCTGACATTTCTTCATCAGTCACATTTTTTCTCTTAAAATAATTGCTCCTATTTCTTGTCGTTGATGGGGGAAACATCAAGGCCTTCCTATGACGAGTCACTTCCTGTCGACATCAGCTAAACATCTAGGAAGTTGACTTAGAAACAACCTTTCAGTATCTTGGAGCTTTCTTACACCAATGACAGGTTTCTCGCTTCCACCGATAGGTTGACATCACAGGCCTTCAACTGAAAGACTTTGTATGGTGTTTTACATCAAACGATATTTTAACACCATGTAGAATGTGTTGCAATACCTTGAGAGCCATTAGCATCAACAATGGTTTCTCTTGCATCTGTTAACGGCTTACATCATTGGCCAATAATTAGACAGTGTATTCCCATGTTCGACTTTAGATCACATATTCACATGGTTAGAATTGTACTTTAATAGATCGAGTGAACGAGATAGAAGACCCCAGATCTAGTTTCATCCATCTAGGCTACAATCTTAGGATTATTACCAAATCATCTGTATGATGTTCATTACTCATATGGTCATCCTATCATGGGTCTATATCTTTAGAGAAGTCTATATCTATTTACGTCTTGCTAATGTTATGATATTTTATGCGATGAGTATGGGATATGCCTTCCTAAAAAATTCATGTCCAAGATGAACAAATATCATGATGTAATGTAGTGTAATTAGTGCAGGTCTCCGTCCGCTTCAGATCCTCCTCATCAAATTGTAAAGAGAATCACTCAACATTATCATTTTTGACTTCATGCTTTAGGGGGAAGTTGTTATAGGTAAATTTCTGCATGATGCCAAAAAAAAGATCAATATCCATTAGGGTATATCATACTCTAAATTAGTTACTACATTCCCTAAACAATTCATCCCATTGGTATTTTTCCTTCATGAAAGGTTCACTGCATAGATGCTAGTTGAATTTTCTCATTGATCCATCAACGCACCCCTAAACAACAATACCTTCTTTTCAAAGCATCTAATCCCATGCAAGGCTACATTTTAGAGGATCTAGGCCCACTTTAGAGTGCATTGGTTGAATGGGAGTGAATTGTTCATTGGATTCCAAGAATATTACCAACCTCTAGTGGCTTCTAGAATTTGTTCCAACTTTCACCTCATCTAATAGCTTCGAATATGGATACCATGGAGCTATTAAACCTATTTTCATCCTATTCCCATGAACAAGTAAACCTCTTCATCCATTTTTAGGAAAGTCATTCAATGTTTCATTAATGGAAAACTACCTTCATCTACTTACAAATAGATCATTGATCATAGTGCACAATAGAGCAAGAATTTTTGTTAAGTAGACTTATGCTGGTGAGATCAGAGCTCTTGGAGTTATCGTCCATGTACTATAATTATTTTGGATGTCATGAGGATGGGACTGAAGCTGCATGAGTGATAATGAATCGATCAACTGGTTGTACTCATCCTTCTACTTCATAATGAAGACATTTCTTCCATTCCTAATGTATGTGTCAATGATGCTATATGTGTATTTATGAATTTAATAGATTTAATTTGTTTAACTCGAATATATCATATTGCCTTTATGTTTTTTTATGTCTTCTATTTTCCATTGCATGTATCAATCAAGCGAGCTCAGTTAGATTGAGAACGATGAAAGCAACGAAGGGAGGTGAGGAAAAGCCAAGAGATTACAAGTAGGTTTTCTTCCCTTTATCTATTCATTTTAAGGAAAAGGTTAGATATATTTATTTCTATTGTTCTAAGTGCACCACCACACTAAGGGATATCATACTTATATGTCTGTTTGATTTCTGTAAAAAACTAAGCTATAAATAGTCGTCGTTCACCAGGGTCAGCAACTGATGCACACAAATATCCTTAACCACACTGCGTCAAAAGTGGCAGATGTTCAACAAATTCAACAACCCTAACTTCTGCAGACCCAGCGCCTAGGGATTTGGCTCAACCTTGATCACACCCTTGTCATAGGGGAATGACTCCAGGTATACTTTTTACGCAAGCTTAGGGAACTTCTCCTAGTTGGCTAGGTCCCAATGTTCCATATTCATCATGGGGACCTTCACAAACATTTCCCCCTCGAATGGAACATCTTCAGGGAGTAACAATGAGTTTATGTATTACCATACCTTGTCCATATCCTTAGAGATATTTACAGACACTTTGCGCAGTGCCATATACATGGGAAACCATGAGATCATATCTACTCCATTACCTCATATTCCTCCATAATCATTGCAGGAAAGGCAGCGATAGGTCTCTTTTGGCACTTGATAGTAGTCGACCGAGGCTTTAGGTTCTTCTGGAGAGGTGACTTTTGGGACCCCAAGGACTGCCCCTTCTTAGATTTTTGTGGCTGAGGTGCTGGCACAAGGATCGCAACAACTGGCCCAGGGGTTTTAGCTAATTGGATAGGGGTCTCATATACCAACATCGCAGAGGGGGTGGGGTCAATAGGAGGCATAATTGGTGGAATTAAATATCCCAACCTCATTTGCACAGCTCTTTGTAGAAAAATGGGTTGATTCCAAGCATAAGCTTCAGGAAACTCAAAGAGAACATCTTCGTAAATTTCCCTAGTGAGTTCGTAATAGCTTTTAGTGTTGTTGGTAGATAATAATCTAGAGGAAGAGAATATAACCATATCCATATTAGATAATAGGTAAAGCTTTCCTTCTCTAGTGTAAAAGTTTCCATATAGGGTCACATATACAACCCGACTGAGGAAAGGAAGTACAATACTCCCTCAAAGACCTCATCTCTAACTTCCACATTAGAAAATACAAGTGTAAAGGAAAATTTCAAACCGAGATGGAGGTATACATCCCATTGGGTTTCCAAACATATTGGATCTAGCCTTGTAACAATTTTTCATTGGGGTAGATGCCCATGAGTTCACATATCAACATGTATGTTTTCATATGGTCTCAGAGGGCTTGTGTTTGTGGATATGTATTCACAACCCTAGGATTCTTACTGTACATGGGATTACGCACACCATTCGGGCCCTCCATTATGGGATGTGTACCTTTCTTTGAAGACACTACACCAGTTGATTTAGAATTTGGGCTATGTGAATCTCCATCCTTCATTCATACTGATCAATTGTCTGCTTGTATAGTATCCATGATATTGTTAGAATGGGCCCAAAACCCACATTGAATTCCTTTTCCTCTTTCAACTAGGATGGTGTGATTGGATTCAGCACTGCTCCCTCTCCCTATTTTTGTCATAGAGGCTCGAAATGTCTCATAATTGATTTTTTCCACCTTCATTCATTTCAGTTGAATAGCTTTTGGTTTCTTGATCATGTCATCTAGTAACTATTTTTATATTTTCCATTATTTTTAGAAAATTTAAAATATAAATTTTAAATGTGGGTATTTTTTTTAAGAATAACCTTAATTTGTATACGGGGTTTTGGATAGATGGTGATAGCGTTCTCTATTAAGGCACTCCTTGATGTGAAGTCAGTGGTTCACTTCCATGACTAATCAGTGTGATATGTTTGACATGTTAAAGATGTAGTCCTATCAATCTTACAAAAGAAAATAATAACCTGAATTTAAAAAAGCTTTCTTTAAATAAGTCTAAATTTTAAAAATTCCGAAAATAAAAATAGCTAGAAAGCAAGCTTTAAACATTTATAAAATGACCAAAAATATAAATGAAACTTGATATTTTACAATGTTTTATGTAAATAAAATTTAATTCAGCCAAAGTCTAGTATGGGCTATGTATAGTTCCTCCCATGCTTAACATGTCAAGTATGGGTGATGTATAATTCAGCCCATGCTCAACATGTCAAAGTTGACCAGCTTCTTTTAAAATAAAACTAAAATATTATTTAAATTAAAAAATAATATTCATTATAATAAAAATAAAAAACAAACTAAAATATACTTTAAATTAAAAAATAGTGTCTACTATAGTCAAAATAAAAAACAAATATACATATTTGGTTATTTTGACTTAAAAATATTAAAAAACATAGTCTCACTCTAATTGTGATTGCTTTATTGGTTGTTGATGGTACTACATAGTGCAAAGGAGATATGGTAAAAATATTTCACTCTCAATCTTAGTTATAAACAAAAATTTTCCACAACCATATAAAATAAGATAATTTTATATCAACTTTTAAAATTCTTTCAAAGTAATTAAAACGAAAAAAAATAAAAAAATCGATATTGTTTATACTTTCATATTAAACCATTTGATGTCCACATTTAATTATTTATTTCAATATCAATTTTAGAAAAAACATAAACATATATTTATATATGATCCCAATAAAACATTTCAATGTGCAAAGAGGAAAAGTATTTGAATGTAAAAAAAACCAATTCTTTCCTTAAAACAATAATAAGGAGAGATGTGTAATTAATTCAATTATTAATATATAATGAATGTGTCATTTCAAAACATTAATAACAATTAGAAATTCAATGTGTATTATGAAAAAATTATTTTGATATGTAAAATTAAGTAATATTAAAATGTATTTAAAAATGTATTAAAAGGAAAAAAAAAAGTGTAGACAATGTAATCCATAAATAAAATATCATAATGGTTACCTTAATTAAATTATTTAGATGTCAACAATTTACATATTATATATGGTTTAAAGTAATAAAAATAATTACAAAATGTCTATATGTCATATATAGTAATAGAAAAAATAATTTCCTCCAGATCCGGATGATTCAATGGCATGACGGGACATCCATCCCGGAGCAGCTCCCAAGGAAGCTCACATGGGGTGGCCATATGGCCCCCTGCGGCTCCATTAATTTGGAAATTAATACGCCAGCTCTCAGAGCTTTAACTCTCCATCGCCGGCATTCTCTCCTCCTCGACCTACACAGTCAGTTCCTTATGGCATACGACTCGCACTATCCAGAACATTCCTACTCTGCCTGCCGCTCTTCGCAATTCCTCTGCAACGTTTTCCCTGAAGCTTGTGCTGAGCCCAGCGCCTGCACACAAACAGGGCGGCACTTCTCCTTGCTTACCTGTATTGAAACCACGCCCGATTCTCATTTTTCTCACAGTGCTCTCTGTTACTCCAACTACAGTCTGTAGGCTCCTCTCGGCTCTCACTGCAGGTTCAATCCTGTCACGCCTTGTTCTATTTGTCTCAGGCCTCTTCAAGTTGCAGCATCCACCATGCCCAGGCTCCGACACCAAATGAGATGCCACCGTGGGGCAACATGTGGCTGGCCTGAGAGCTCACGTCCCTCTTCTAGACTGGGCGAAGCGATTTCCTCTGAATATGTTGAGGGGAGCCAAAGTCAAGCCACCCGCAGTCAATGGGGGAGTGACAGCTCTCCTGGCGATTATCATCCCTCTCCGCATCCTTCCATTTCCCCTTCGAGACCCGTCTCCCCTGCACCCCATCCTTCTGGCAGTCATATCTTAAGGCAAACTTCGCAGAGAGTGGAGCTCCACTTTGACTGTTCTTTCAATCGCCCCACTGTCACCGCTTATATCACAGTCACCCTGCGGGAAGAGTCGACTCTCTACCCTCCTCCTCTGCCTGGTATTCCGCCCTCCCCTCTTGGTCTTCACCCTGTCCCTACTGCGTTCTCCACCGAACATCTGATTTCTCCTCCTACCTCCGTTTCTCCCACTTTGGATCAACATACAATGCAGGTGGATGCAAAGTCTACAGTTAAGGATGGTGATCAGAATGATGTTGTTGAAGATTCGCAGGAAACATACGGATGTTGCATTGTGGAGGAGCCGCCTTCACCAGCCTAGGCGCAGCAACTCTGGACAGCCTCGGTTCAACATGGTGCTTACGTTCAACTATTTTGAAAGATGCACTGTTTTTTTAGTTGTCTACAGCAGCAGAAGCTGCTTGCTACTGAAGTCTTTTCGTTTTCTTATGTTATATGTAATGAACTACACACCGGTTTCCCTTTTAAGGGCGGTGAAACCTCGCTTAAAAGAACTGGTTTCCCATTCAGGGCAGTTCGAAGTTCTGTTAAAGCATGGACATCAAGCCCAGTTTCAGGCTCCCACAGCTGAACTGGGGCAGTTTTGTAACAATATGTTTCCATAATAGAATTAGCATAATTTAGAAAAAAAAATATAAAAAATAATTTCTTATTATTGTAGCATTTAAAGCATCATAGTTTTACAGTTTGACCATTTTTATTAAGGATTATTCCTGAATGGAGCAAATATTCACTCTTTCATTTATAAATAAAATATTTTTCATGTTCATATAAAATAAGATAATTGTCTATTAAAATAAATGAGTAAAGAAATAAAATTGATATTATTTATATTTTTATATTTCAAGTGGATAGGTAAACAAGGCATTTTATATTCATCTTAACTAATTTATTTTAATATTAACTTTTGAAAAAACATAAACATATATATTCTCAATATAAAATTAATAAGAAACTTTTAAAAAATATTAATAATGATTAAATAATTGAGTGCTCATCATCAATAAAAAATATTAATATATAAAATTAAGTAATATTAGAATATATTTATAAATATATTAATAGGAAAAATACCTTTAATATCTCATTGCTCATGTCAACCAAATTATATGTGTGTGTGTGTGTGTGTGAATAATTCAATATATATATATATATATATATATATATATATATAGATATATAAACATATATAAACTAAAAAATTAAATTCTTATTGACATTGTTATGGTATTTCAAGTATTATTACTTTTTGATTATTTTTATTAATGAAATGGTTGTTTTGAATTGTATAAAATTTTGTTAGAATTGTGTGTTTAACCTAGGTGTTCAAGATTTTGAATACATTTATACGTTAAAAATACTATTTAAAAAATGAAAAATTATAATTATAGTGATATTTTCATAATAATCATCATGTATCAAGTCTTAAAGGGAAAGAGACTTCATACTTGTTAATTTGGGGATTAAGGGAACATACTTGATACTTGTTAATTTGGTGATTAAGATGGATATATATATTAGTATTTTTGCAATACCTAAATATATAACTGGCTAAAGTTTAACAGTAATTAAATTTGTCATCCAAAGCTTACCCTATGCAACAATAATTTACAATAAATCCTCATCTAGTAAATATTAAAAGGAAAAAGACTTGATACTAGTTAATGACAAATCCATTTGGTAATTAAGATGGATATATACTTGTATTTTTGCAAAACCCAAATAAATAACTTGTTAAAGTTTAACAGGTAAGTAAATTTGCCATCCAAAGTTGGCCCTTTGGGACAATAATTTGTGAGAAATATCATGCTCTAGTTTGAATGCCCACCTTAGAAAGGCCTAAATTAAAAGCTCTAAACCCACTATTCCTCTAAAAAAACTAAGGGAGTAGATTAAGAGTAGAGATGGAAAGGAAAACAAATGGTTGGAACCAAGAGCAGTGGCTCTACCTTACGCATTGTGAGATCAAAGGCTTCTGCCATATCAAGCTTCTCGGTGGTTGGCCATTGGGGAGTGACAAGTCAAAGAAATGAAGTAAGGTAGCAAGCAACAGTTGAGCTATGTAGATTCCCATACTCATCCTCGTATAGATTCATCTACCTGTGTCAAACGGTATTAGCTTGAAATTGTTGCCCTTAAAAAACTTGTCAGGATCGAAATCTTATGACCTCTCCCACACGTCTCAGTCGCGTTGCACACCCCATGCCTTAATTATGATTCTATAATTCTTGGGTATGTAGTACCCCTCTATTTTTCATGTCTCCATTGCCATCCTAGTCACATTTATCAGAAATTTTGAGGTAATTGACCATCAAGTCCTCCCTTATATTTTGAAAAACATAATCACACATTGAACATTACAAATGTTCAATTTTATGAACGTTAATTATTATGTCCGCATTAATGTACATTTATTATTTTCCATGACCAACTACAAGTTATTAAAAGATAAGGTTCTTCTGAGTGATAATGTCTTTCCCAGTAGCTACGAAGAGGCAAAGAAATTGTTGAAAATGTTGGGTGTCGAGTACATATCATATCATGGATGTCCAAATGATTGTATTATATATAGAGGAGAATACTACTACAAAGATATATGTCTGAAATGTTGGCATGATTCATATAATATATAAAAAAAAGAAGGCTAAATCACATGGTCCTCCTTTTAAGATATAGAGTCACATGCCTATAATCCCAAGGAATCCAAGTCTCTTTCATTGTAAAGAATTAGATATGTTGCAAGGATAGCATGCCTCACATGGAAGTGAGTTGGGAGTTATGTGAATCCCAACAGATTCAATAGACATGAAGCATATAAAGGATACATGGCCCGAAAAAATTCAAGGATGAAGTACGAAGTCTACGACTCAACATATCCATGGATGGTGTCAACCCATATTCCCTCCAGAACACCAGCTATTATGTTTGGCCTATAGTAGTGATCAATAACAATATCCCCCAATAGTTTTCTAAAAGCACATATAATTTCAAAAGCATGATTTTATTATTTGTTATATTAATCAATTTTATCCCATGTGGGGATCATAAAACATAACCAATTTTGTATGTTATTTATATTTTTATAACTTTCCAGTGTAATTATCCTTTGTTCGTGCATGGGCATGTCAAACATGAATTCCCCCAAGATCTGGGCATGCCATATCTAAATTATTTTCATTTTTACTTTGGATCATTTGAAAGGATATTCATGTGGCTAGCATTCCACAATGGCATCAAGGGATAGTTGAGATTGTTTGACTGTTTGAGAAGAAACTTCCAACACGTTTCATGGACTTCCAAGTTCATCTCTAATCCACTAGTAGATGAGGTTGAATTATTTGGGGTGGTTTCTTGTCGTAGGATTTTCTTCTTAGGGAGATACATGAAGAAATTGAAAGGTTTTGTTTGACAAAGGGAAAAACCTGAGGGGTCTATGGAAGAGGCTACATATCGTATGAGTCTTTCTATTATGCGAGGTAGTACATGAAGTAGATCAACAACAGGATAGGTGCAATTATTTGGGATGAAGAAAGGGATGAAGATAAAAGATAAGGGGATCTACTCCAAATGAATGGAAAAAGGCACTTGATAAAGAGTAAGCAACTTATAATTTTTAAAATTTACACAAATAAAGTATACATGCTGAACTTCAATATAATGTATATTTTGATCTCATATGTACTATATGTCGGTTTGATTTCATCATTGAATGCATAAATTGAAGAAATCAATAAATTCTTTCTTTATATTCCGAAGTGACACAACCATGGGTCGCAGTGTACAAACAAAAGAGGATGAAATACAATAGTGACATAAAATAATTCAGATGGTTGAATGGTAGAAGTGTGCGTTATACCAATCATTTAAAAGAAAATATGCCAAAAATATGCCCCAATAGTTTGGTTGTTAACCAAGTCAGAGATAAATACGGTGCAACCAGTCGTTACACACATGCTAAAGAGGATGCGCTAAACGTAGGGATTGGTCGCACCCACTCGGTAATAATATTTTTATGTACATTTTAAACTTAATAATTCGCCTTTGAAATGTAATTACATATATATTTCATATTTTAACAGTTGGGTTATTATAAGACACATGACACTAAGATTTTTTTAAATTTTTTATAGGTCAATTTGTTCCCATATATGTGGGCATATGGACACCATTTTCGAATAGAAAAATGTGATGATGGACACATGACACAAGGCTATGGAGTTGAAGTCAAGTTAGATCAATCTATTCGAGCTAGCCACCGTGATCAAAACCTAGTACAAGGGATGTTAGGTTACGTCATAAAGATACAAGAGATCATTGAAGTGGATTTCTCTTCTTTCTAATGTGTTATTTTTAGGTTAAAGTGATGGGACCCTTGTGATCGGAATAATGTAAAAGAAGATCATGATAGTAGGCTGACATATATCAACTCTAGAAAGATGTGGGATGAAGCTAAGGAGCCCTATGTTTTCCCCAAACACTGCAACCATGTGTTTTTTTACCTAGATGTGTTGGATAGGGATTGGTGGTTCGTATTGAGAAATGACCCTAGATCAAAATATATTTTTGAGGACAATAGTGTTTATCAAGCCAAGCAAGATAGAAGATAATGGGGGTGATCATGAGAACCGAGAATGATATGGTACATGTGTGATTTCATCATTTGTACTTATTAATATAGGTTTTTATAAAGAATAGTACTTAACTACCTTATAACTAAGAATATTTTTTTCATAACATTATAATATGTATTTTGAATTAATTGGTTTGCATTGTATTAATGTTAAAATCATTTCACTTCATAATTTGCAACTATGTTGATCTCGAAAACAATCTTGTACTGTATAAAGTTCTTTTTTTTTATAATGTCAATTCCTAAAATAATACAACTACTTGATAGCTTTAAATGTGTGTGAATGATATATTCAAAATCTATATTGTTATTTTTCATATATAATATCATAATAAAATAATGATACTTCTAAACATGAATTTATTTGCAATTATGGTAATTTAACAATATTTACAGTATACAGTTTACTTATGGTAGTAATTGTGGTTCAAAATTGACAATTAATTTACAAATTTATAGATTTAAAAAATTTAATAAAATTGAATGATGAATATACATACAAGTACAACTACAATTTTACAATTTCACAATACAATTACCATTACAATTACAATTTTACAGATATTTTACATACAATTACAATTAAAATTACATTTACAATTACAATTACAATTTTGCAATTTTATATACAATTGCAGTTATAATTTTACAAATTTACATACAATTATAGTTAAAATTACAATTACAATCACTATGCGTTACAATTACATTTTCAGAATTTTACAAATTTACAAATTTTACAATTTTAATAAAATTGAATCATGACATAAATACATACAATTACAATTACAATTTTACAATTTTACATACGTTACAATTAAAATTACACTTTTACATACAATTACAATTAGAATTTATAGAATTACAATTACAATTACAATTTTACATACAATTAAAATTACAATTACAATCACGAGGCATACATTTACAATTAAATTTTTAGAATTTTACAAATTTACAAATATACCAATTTTACAATTTTAAAAAAAATTGAATCATGACATGAATAGACACAATTACAATTACAATTATAATTTTACAATTTTACATACAACTAACATTAAAATTTCAATTACAATCACGACATAATATTTAATAAATATCATGATTTAGTATTCAAAATAAACATCACGATCATGCTAACCATCGTACAAACATCATATTCGACTAAAATACACATTCAAATTCGCTAACATCATATAATCATCGTGATCATGATCATCTAACAAAACACAAACATTGTATAACATCATCACAACACAAACATCAAATATACATCCCAGGTCAAATAACTGCTATCACATACGCATCTATCTGCAAGCACATTAAATGAACATATCTACATGACCTAACAAGATAAACATCACGATGAACACAAACATGAACATGAATATAAAATACATGGAATATATATATAGTAAAAAATATACCACTGTAATATACCTGCATATAAATGTCAAATATCTCATGGTACATCAATACTAGTACTAGTCGAGGCCTCGTAAGTCGATGGTGTAGCCTCATGCTCAGATAGATGATGTGCCTGCTCCAGAGGTGCCAGCTTATTATTCGATGGTGCAGTCTGCTCAAGAAATGCTTGGTGATGACTCTTTGATAAAGCATCATATTTATATGTGGATGGTGCAACCTGTGATGATGGACCTGCCTCCTCAGATGGACCCGCATGCTCAGGATCAGGTGCCTCCTAATGACTAGTTTTCTATAGAGATGGAGCAGATTGCTTAGACAATGCTCGTCGATTAGGACACGATGCTCACTGCTCATCATGATCTCCACCATGAGGTGTGGGAGGAGGAGGTGCAGTACTATAATGATGATCACTACCCTCATGATCATGATCATCAGATGAGGCATTGCTTTGTCGTGCATCACCACGACGCATACCCCTCCTAGCCCACATTGGTGCTCTAGAAGCTCGAAAGATATGAGCATGAGGGTCAACATATCATGGGGCATGCATCTCCAAATTTGTGTGAGCCTACGATCAACCTAAATCTCTCTGATCATAACCGAGTAGACTTCCTCATCAACTAGCAGTCGACAAATTTGGTCACCCAAATCCATCCTAAATCAGGTGTCCAGCCTACGCCTCAGCCCACAGGAATCTGCACATGATCAAGATCAGGTTTGTCACCATGATCCTCCGCCTCTACCATCTCCTCATCAACATCTACACCTGGATCATTCGGAGGGGGTGGAATCCCATCCCCAACAAATGTCCTAATATCTACAAAATATATAGTACACAATAATAATTAGACATTTTTATTAAAAAAATTAATAAAAAATGTTAAAGAACGTGTTAGAATAAATTTGATATCCTAGTTAATTAATTAAGACAATAAAATGAAACTCTATTAATTTAAAGAAAACAATAATATTACCTCTCACATCCGATGGCTCATCCTGTGTGAAGAGGATGTTGTTACACCCTCGCCAATCCAAATTGGCATACAGACATGGAACCAAAACAAAGGATTGATCATCAACACTGGATAGCAAGTCTAGTGCATTAGGAGATATCCTGGCGAGAAACTCAAAATGCACCTCTTGGGCATCATCTGGCCCCACATCTACATCTATACATGTAGCATCGGCCTACGAGGTTGCCGAATAAAAGTAAGCCTCATCTCTAGAAACCTCTCAAAAGATAAACAAAGTAACTCTGAAGAAAAAGGGCAAGTCAACCTCCCACGTACCTGAGAAGGACATCTATCTAATGCTATACAGAACTGTCGCCAAAAAATCGTAGACCATCTCACAAGTCATGGCACTTGGAATAAATAATAAACATAAAATAAAAGTGGGAAACTAATCTATTTCCCTTCACTAGTATAGTGTGCAATGGTCGTCAATAGTTGTGAGAGTCACCTCACCTCCTTTGCACCAAATGAAGCAATATGTAACTAACCATCGGACACTTGAAAATCTGCAGGAGAAAATATATCCTCCCTAATGTATCTATGGGATTACGCCAACTGAATCCTTGCTGCATAGCCAATCAGGACATCTGGGAACTGGGGAAAATCTTACCCTCTCATAGATAGTGTAGTAATAAAATTTATGACCTCCTGAGTGGGCGCGTACCACTGGTTAGGACAAACCCAAATAGCCTTTCGGTGGGTATTCCACCTGAAGGTGAGTTGTCACAATAACCCACTATGGCCCTTCAAGGATTTAGCCTCCTCATAGAACTTGAGGAGGCCTAGCTCCCTTAGGAGCAACTGGGTAGCTATCATAAGAGGGCGACGGTACACAAGTCTCTCCCTCTCTCATGCCTCCCATAGGTGAATCACATTATACTGGTCCTCCATATGATCTTGTTGTTCCCTTTGTTCTCTCTCTTGACATCATTGAATGATTCACATACTAAATACATTTTTTTATTAAATGTGACATGTATTTAATATATATATATATACTGAAAAAAAAAAATTTGGTGTGTCCAAAAAAACAGTCACACCCTGGTACCGGTGCGTACGTTTTTATCGCGCACCGCTCTCGGTGCGCATGGAAATTGCTTGCCCACCATAAAACACAAATTTTTCTTTTTTTGACGAAACTATCCACCACGGGGTGGATATTTAGGTCAATACATTGCCCAACAATAATACATGGGCAATGGTGTGGTCCTATCAATGACCGCACCATTGACCATGTATTATTGTTGGGCGAGCAGTGCCTTGACCAAAATATCTACCTCGGGGTGGATCTTTTGGTCAACACACTACCCAGTGGCAATATATGGTCAACGGTGCAGTCCTGTAAACGGCCGCACCGTTGACTATGTATTGATGGCACACGAATGGTGCGCTGACCTAACTATCCACCCCGGGGAGCATAGTTTGGTCAATGCACCGCCCTCCTGACACTAGTACACAATCAACGGTGTGGTCGTTTAAATGACTGCATCGCCATATAGTTTTTTTTTTAAATCACGGTGCACATTTTTTGGTACCGCACTAAAACCCGATGCGGTTTTTGTTAGCACCGTATGAGGTATGTCCTGCAAATTTATCAGAAGCACCGTGAACAGTGTGAGTCGAATGGCTCAAGCGCACCATGCACAATTTTTTTTTTTTAATTGGTAAATTTTAAGGTTTTATAGAAATCTAATCTGTTAAAACATTTAGTTATTGAAAAATAAGTAAAATACCTGTACATTTGCACATCGAAGAGGCATATTTGCTAAGGAATTGGACAAACTAAATTTTTCCATCGTTTTTGAAAATTTGAACTCCACAAGGTGGGCAACGGATGACAGTAGTGCATGCAATAGGAGCACCAATGGCAGGGCACCTAACAGAAGAGAAATTCACACCGATGCTTGAGAGGTTGGAGCACTAAAGAAGTGAAAATGTTGTTTTTACGACCGATAATTTTTTTTATTTAATCCTATTTCGGTGCGCACGTTTTTGAGACGCACTAGGTGGTATTAGCGATGGCGCATGACTCTCGTTGCGGCGTGCTAGATTCCTGAGATGCAGCAGGATTGTTTATGCGTAGGGTATTAGTGCACTATAGTAATAGACGCACTAGGCGTGTTTGTATGAGGATCACGGTGTCTCGGTGTGCCAATCTTTAGTACGCAACAATGCGTTGTGAGTTAAATGCATCGGTGTGATTTATGATGAGAAACACATCAGACAAAAAACATCTGCAAAACCTCGACCTCCCAACCTCCTCTAGAAATCTCCACTACAAACAGATATTTGGGCTATTTTTATAAGGGGTTCCTCAAAAACATTTGCTAGAGGGTATTTTCCTTGTACTGTTACCTCATATTGAAGAGTTCCCAAGACGTCTATTTCGACACATATCTGAGCATACATGGTGTATTTACCCTACTGGGTTGCCTCATATAGATTTATAAATTTCCCTAGCGACTTCCCAATAGCTTTTAGTATTGTTGGTAGATAATAATATAGAGGAAGAGAATATAACCTTATCCTATTGGAATATAGGTAAAGGTTTCCTTCCTTGGTGTAAAATTTTCCATCCAGGGTCACATATACAACCCGATTGAGGAAAGGAAGTACAATACTCCCTCAAAGACCTTATCTCTATCTTCCAGGTTAAAAAATACAAGTGTAAATAAATTTTGAATCGAGATGGAGGTATACATCCCCTTGGGTTTCCAAACGTATTGGATCCAACCTCCTAACACTTTTTCATTGGGCTAGATGCCCATGAATTCACATATCAACATGTATGTTTTCATATCGTCTAAGAGGCTTGGGCTTGTGGATCTGTATTCACGACCCTATGATTTGTATTGGACTTGGCCTTATAAGAACCATTTGGGCCCTTCATTATGGATGTGTACCTTTCTTTGAAGACCCTACGCTAGTTGATTTAGAATTCGGGTCATGTGAACCTCCATCCTTCATTCACACCAATCAATTTTTTTCTTGTACAATATCCATGATCTTGTTAGAATGGGCCCAAAACCCACATTGGATTCCTTTTCCTCTGTCAACTAGGATGGTGTGATAGGAGGGAGCATTGCTCCCTCTCTCTATTTTTGTCATGCAGGCTCAGAACATTGCATAATTAATTTCCTGCTTTTTTTCGCCTAGGTTGAAAAGCTTCTGGTTTTTTGGTCATGTCATATGCTAACCATTTTTATATTTTCCATTATTTTTAGAAAATTTAAAATATAATTTTTAATTATGGTATTTCTTTTTAAGAACAACCTGAATTTTTCTACGGGGTTTTGGATAGATGGTGATCCAGTGATCAGGTGCTCTGTTAAGGCACTACTTGATGTGAAGTCATAAGTTCAATTCCCCCGCCCGATCAGGGTGATTTGTTGAACATGTTAAAGATGAAATAAAAATAGTTGGAAAGCAAGCTTTAAACATTTATAAAATGGTGATAAATATAAATGAAACTTAATATTTTACAAAGTTTTATGTAAATAAAATTTAATTCAACCACAGTCTAGTATGAGCTATGTGTTATTCCTCCCATGCTTCACTTGTGAAGCCATGCTCAACATGTCAGAATTGGCCTCTTTTAAAATAAAACTAAAATATTCTTTAAATTAAAAAATAATAAAAAACAAATATGCATATCTAGTTAGTTTGACGTCAAAGTATTAAAAAACATAGTCTCACTCTAATTGTACAACACAATGCAAAGGAGACATGGTAAAAATATTTCACTCTCACATTTAGTTATAAACAAAATGTTTCCACGACCATATAAGATAAGATCATTTTGTCTGTGGGGTCTTGGTTAAACAGTGATGAGGCAGACTGTTATAGCACTCATCAGAAATTCAATTCCCTTCCCTGATCGGGGTGATGTATCTGGACATGTTGACGGAAATGGAGTTAAAAAAAGAAGAAGAGAAAAAAGTGAAAAATGAAAGGAACTACCAAGCTTACAAAAAAAAAAAGATAATATAGTTTTATATCAACTTTTAAAATTCCTTCAAAGTAATTAACACTAAAAAAAATTGATATAATTTATACTTTCATATTAAACCATTTGGTGTCCATGTTTAATTATTTATTTTAATATCAATTTTAGAAAAAAAATAAACACGTATTTATATATATGATCCCACTAAAACATTTCAATGTGTAAAGAGAAAAAGTAATTGAATATAAAAATAATTAATTCTTTACTTGCAACAATAATAAGGAGAGATGAATAATTAATTTAATTCTTAATATAAAATTAATATGTGTCATTTAAAAATTGTAATAGTAATTAAAAATTCAATGTGTATTATAAATAAAATATGTTGATATACAAAATTAAGTAATTTTAAAATGTATTTTTAAATATGTTAAAAAGAAAAAAAAGGTGTAGACAATGTAATTAATAAATAAAATATCACAATAATTAGGTTTAATTAAATTATTTAAATGACAACATTTTACATATTATATATGTTTTAAAACAATAATAATAATAACAAAATGTCTCTATATTATATAAAGTAATAAAAAAATAATTTCTTATTATTGCAGCATTTAAAGTACCATAGTTGTACAATTTGACCCCTTTTATTAAAGATTAATCTTGAATGGAGCAGATATTCACTTACTCTCACTTATTAAAAAAAAAAAATCATGTTCACGTAAAATAAGATATTTTTCTATAAATTAAAAATAAATAAAGTAATTAAAATAAATAAATTAAATTGATATTATTTGTATTTTTATATTTCAAGTAGATAAACAAATAAGTCATCTTAATATCCATCTTCACTAAGTTATTTTAATATAAAAAACATAAGCATATATATTATTAATATAAAATTAATAAGTAACTTTTAAAAAATATTAAAAATATATTATTAATGATTAAATAATTGAGTACTCATCATCAATAAAAATATTAATATATGAATTTAAGTAATATTAAAATTATTTAAAAATATATTAATAGGAAATATAGCTTTAATATCTCATTGCTCATGTCAACCAAATTATATCAATGTGAATCATTCACTTTATATATGTGTATATAAATTTATATCAATGTCAACCATTCCCCCAAGTTTGTTGAAATTGTGTATTTAACTTGGGTATTTAAAAGTTGAATACTTTTATAAATTAAAAATACTATTTAGAAAAAAAATTATAATTATAGAGATATTTTCATATTAATCATCATCTGTAAAGAGAATGAGACTTCACACTTGTTAATTTGGTGATTAAGGGAAAAGACTTTTGATACTTGTTAATTTGGTTATTAAGATGGATATATATTAATATTTATCATCTATCAAGATTAAGAAAGAAAAAGGCTTGATACTTGTTAATCACCGAACCATTAGGTGATAATTATTAAGATGGATATATATTAGTATTTTTGCAAAACTCAAATAAATAACCTGCTAAAGTTTAACAAGTAAATTTTCCATCCAAAGCTGGCCCTATGCGACAGCAATTTATAATAAATCTGTTGCCCTAGTTTGAATAACCACCTTAGAAAGACCTAAATTAAAAGCTCTAAACCCACTAGTCCTTCTAAAGAAACTGAGGGAGTAGATTAATTGTAGAGATGAAAAGGCAAACGTCCGGTTGGAACCACGAGCAGCGACTCCGCCTTACGCATTGTGACACCAAAGGCTTCTGCCATATCAAGCTTCTCTGGTGGCTGGCCGTTGGGGAGTGACAAGTCAAAGGAATGAAGTAAAGTAGCAAGCATCAGTTGAACCATGCGCATTC
This sequence comes from Pinus albicaulis, assembly GCA_034641835.2. Lineage (NCBI taxonomy): Eukaryota > Viridiplantae > Streptophyta > Pinopsida > Pinales > Pinaceae > Pinus > Pinus albicaulis. The sequence continues at coordinate 201,525,862 of CM076583.1, forward strand.
CCATATTCATCCCCGGACAGATCCGTCTACCTGTGCCAAATGGTATTAGCTCGAAATCGCTGCCCCTAACATCAACGTTGCTGCCAACAAACCTGTCAGGATTGAAATCCAGCGGCCTCTCCCAAACGTCCGGGTCGCGCTGCATACCCCACGCGTTAACTATGAGTCTGGAATTCTTGGGTATGTAGTACCCCTCTATTTCGCATGCCTCCACTGCCATCCTAGGCACCAGCAGAGGAGCCGAGGGGTGAAGTCGTAACGTCTCCTTCACCACGGCCTGCAAGTATGGTAGGCTTTGGAGGTCTGTCTCCTTCACCCCTCGTTGCTCCCCTTTCACTACAGAGTCTATCTCTTCTTGGCATCTCCTCATGATTTTCGGGTGGCGGATCAGCTCTGCTATTGCCCATTCCACTGCTTTCGAAGATGTGTCCGTTCCTGCAATGAACATTTGCTAAACAATATACATGTATAAGTTGCAAGTAAAAAATAAACTTCTGAATTATATATATATATATATATATATATATATATATATATATATATATATATATATATATATATATATTCATTCTGTTCTCATTCTTTTTACAAATTCAACGAAATTATGTTTTTAGCAAATTCAACATTGTTTTTTGCTGAGATCCAAAAACCTCTACACGCACTTTTTCAATCTTAGCAGAAGTGACAAAGAAAACTTTGCAATCTATGAAATGAGAACATTTCTCAGCAGAAATGACTAATTAAACATTGAAAGCTGGAAGATCGGAACAGAAGCTTAAGTTGGGTGTTTTTCATGATATTCAATCCAATGAATTTAAGAAGACCCACCAGTAAAAGGCTCTTAATATCATCGTTTGTGAGCTTTCTTTCTGCATCCCCATCATTTGCAAGAGCCAACAGAATACTCAGAAAATCGGCCTTCCCTCCGTTGCACTGTGCCGCTTCGTGCTCCTTTATCATCTTACTTAAGAACTCATCGATCCTAATGTGAAGCTTCTTCATCTTGGTCCGTACGCCCTGCAGATCCATCCAAGCCAAAGACTGAACGAAGTCGCCAATAATAAACTTGCCAGACAAATCCGTTGCCTCTACAACCATTTCCCTGAACTGTAACGCTCCCGAACCCTGGCAATCGAACAGACGCTTGCTCAGCATAATCTGCCCAAGAACGTTGGCAGTGCAGATGCTGAGCAGCTCCCCGAGGTTGACGGTCATCCCTGGTCGGTTATGTTCGTGAATAGACTTGACGAGCATCCCGACTTCTGCCTCCCGCACGGGCTGCACATCGTCCATGGCCTTGCTGCCGAAGAGATGAATGTTACAGACCTTGCGCAGCATTCTCCAGTGGGGACCGTACGGAGCCCAAGCAAGGCCGTTGGAATCGTAATCAATGTATTTGGCAGCTGCGCCGGCCGGGCGGTTGGAGAAGTTGAGGTCGTTCGTTTTCAGGCACGCCTCTGCTACCTTTGGCGATGAGACTACAACGGTGTCTTTTGTCCCGAGCTTCAAATACATAATGGGACCGAATTGCCTCGATAGATGATAGAGTGAGTGATGGGGCATGTTGCCCAGGAGTGGAAGGCTGCCGAGTACAGGCCATCCCGACGGACCAGGGGGAAACCGTTTCCTCGGAATTCGTTTCACCACGCAGATCAAACCGAACGCAATTACAAATAGACTCAGCACTTGACCGAGGCTCAGGCTGCCAAAAAAACTGGGCAACAAAGCAAACGATGAATCCATGGCTTCTCCGCTAATTTTCATGATGTGCGCTCTGATTTATATTTTGAATGTAGTCCTCCTCCACATCGTTATGGTCACATGATGTGTGTAAATATTAAGCTCTGAGTTGACCATGGATTATTATTTTTTTCTCTATATTACTATATTTTTATTAGTCCCTCTCGTGACCGGCAAGTTACTTTATTTTTTATAGTGACTGCCGTGGCAAGGACTCCTAAGAATCGTTTTTTTAAATGTTGACATTAATTCGAACTTTTTTGTGTTTTGACAAAAGTAATTTTGACATTAATAAATTGCTTTTATTTTTAATAAGGACCGAAATCAGATTTTCTTCGAATGAAGAAGAGCATTTTTAAGACATATTTCTTTTAAGACATATTTTTAATACGATAGAAACTTTCATCTTAAAAAGTTATTTTTATTTAAGACAAAAATGTTTTAAGACAAAATTTTATATTTAAGACGAAAATAGTTTGAGACAAAAATATTTCAACACAAATTTTTATATTTAAGATAAAAACAGTTTGAGACAAAAAGATTTTAAGACAAATCTTTATATTTAAGACAAAAACAGTTTTAGACAAAAGTTTATATTTCAAACAAGAACACTTTAAGACACATATTTTAAGACAAAAAAAAAAGTTAAACAAAACTTTATATTTAAAACAAAAATCGTTTGAGACAAAAATATTTTAAGACAAAAACAATATAAGATAAAAATGTTTTAGGACAACTTTATATTTAAGATAAAAACAATTTGAGACAAAATTTTATATTAAGACAATGGTAATTAAGACGAAATTCATTTAAGACAATTAACAATTAAGACAAAACCATATCAATTGAAGACAATATTATCTAACATGACTTACAAAATTAACTCTGATAGTGCACCCTCAGTTTCCCAACATGTAGACTACTATTGTCTCGAGCTTATATCGAGGTTGCTCTTTCAATTATCATTCGCGTTATCTTATATAAAGACAATAATTTGTCGGGCTCTTCGTTTTGGCGGGGTAGCTGACTCTAAAGAACGCGACAACTTTTCCTAGCAAGAATTTTCACACATCAATCCCTCTTATGTCCTCTTGATCTCTATTTATACGATTAGAGACAACTTGTATGTCGTTGCATTCGACACTACTACACGGAGGGGGCTTTTAAGACAAAATAAATATTTTGTGTTAAGATTTTCGATACAAGGCGCTAGTAAAAAAGGCAAAAGTAAAGGATTAGGGGTTTGTCTTTATGTTGTTGACGGGTTCTTCATGAAGCAGAGCGATGGAGGCCGAAAACAAGTGATGGGATTTAGGGCAATGGACACCGACACCAGAGGTGCTTGGCGAGAGGAGCGATAGAGGCACTTTTGCTGAACATGGATAGACAATAACATAGTTGGAGTACTTTTCAAGGTCTCCATCAACAGTGTTTTAATTTGTTTTCTTTTTACTGTTTAATTTATTTTGAATGCTACTTCTATCTACCACGTTGCTTCTAAAAGTACATTGTTGTGCTGAAAATTCTAACGGTCATCGACAACATGGATTAGATTCACTTAAAGGATGGTGGAGACAAATTACAGAATATCCGCTGGTAGAAAATATGCCTACTTCAAAAAATTCACAACAACTTTTGCGAGAAGTAGACACTGAGGATAAAAGATAGAATTATGGAAGCATTAGTCACAAAATTCACAAGGGAAATCATTTTGGTTGTAAGTGTGGAGGTAGATGCATTTAATTTAGCATTTACTGCTGCAATAACTGGTGTTGTTTGGTGCAATGCGTCTAAGAATAATTATCTGAGCTAGATTCAATTGTTATCCTGATTCTGAATGATATAAGGGATCTCTGTTGGTTCTTTTGTTTCAAGGTACACTAATAACAATTTATTTTCCAGTCTACTTGTTGGTATACTCTATGGTCTATCTGAGATGCATTAGCTAGTTGTTTACATTGTCTTTCTTCTGAACCTTTTCTCGTACGGATATTCTTGCTCCTTCTCTGGTTTGGGAATGGTCAATCAGGGGATTTTGTAGGATCTTAGCTGACACCTCTTGTTCTTCTCTATTGTCTATATGAGATACACTCGCTCATTTTTTTACATGGTATTTATTTTGAACATTTGCTCCTAAGGATCTTCCTGCTCCTCCTTGGGTTGAGATTGGTCGATAGGAGGATTTTCGAGGATCTTTAATGCTACGTAAGTGCATTAAATTTGATTAGTGTAGTTGGTAGCATATTTCAATTTTGAATTCAATCACGAAAGAGCCCCTTGGGATCATTAATTGGTCCGGGGGCTATATATGTTCCAACTTGGTCATTGATTATATGAGGGACAATCCTTTAATGGTTTGCGCCATCATTCAATATCTTTGTCGATTGTGTGCTTGAATAGATTTTATGAAGGAAATTGGTCGATGGTGATTGGTTGGTATATATTATTTGAAGGGATTTCCTAGTTGATTAATCTGGTGACAACCTACATCGAGTGGTGTCAATAATTGATAAGTGACATTAATTTACCTTGTCTACATATTTTATCGAGATTTTTTCAGATACTACGACATAAGGTATTTTTTAGTAACGCTCTCTACTTTGGTGCACATACAGGTGGGATTTGAGAGTGTTGGTGGTGTTTGTTATAAAGTTAGTCTTTACATCTATCGGTAGGATTTTACTTGATATTGAAGGAAATGAGGCGGTGATTTGTCGTTACTCGATGTGTTGGTACATGCGACTATTGAGGTGAAGAGTCATGGCTATCCCCAATCGAGAGTCTATCCCTTTGGGACATCTCCTGTACATGCAAATATACATGTGGATTCAAATTTTTTGGTATCCCCATTGGTTATTGAACCCAATGTCATAATCAAAAGAAAATGTTTTTCCATCATTCGTGGAAAATGAAGGAAGTTAATTAAGGTTGATCTGGATTATCAGAAACTCCTTTTTGATTCCGATGATTTTTGGGACCATATGGTAAGACTAGAACAATGGGATTTGGTGGGTAAGTGTTTTTATCTGCGAATGGATGGCTCTCAAATGACGTCCTAGGTTAAATAACATTGGTACCCTATTCTTAAGTACTCCCCTCTTTTCAACTTTTTATACAATCAATGGTTAAGCTTCCACTTTATTAATGATGGAAATGTTGTGAAGATTTTGGGATCATATTGGGTTCATGGTTGTGGTTTCTTGTCTTTAAATGACATGTAGGATTTGATCGACACCTGGAATTTCCATGAAAGAAATTGGTTTCAAGATAAACACCCTGGTTTACTGCTCGTATTTTAGTCATGTGTGTTAGGCCATAAGTTTTAATGTCAAATGCTTTTCCTTATCCTTTAATCTTCATTTTTCAGTAGTTGAGCCTATGACTATTGCTGCTTTCATAGCCTCTAGATAGTTGTGTGACATCTTTCAGTTTCTTACATGAAGGGTTCATTCAAATTATGAAAGAGTGTCAAGTTAATGGGAGCCATGGTCGCACATGTTTTTTTCATGTCAAGTAAAAAGGGGTTTAGTCATTTTTCTATCAAAATTGTCTAAATTGAGCTCATTTTCAATCAGAGTTATTATGGTTACAAGGTATGGTCATTTGAAACATCCTACAATTTTCACCCTCATTCTTGTTTACCCTATGTTTATCCATTTCACCTACTATTTCCCCATTTACCCATTTACCTTCCATTCATCCCCCTTCATATAAATTTACATCTTGCACCATTCCCATATACCATTACCCTATCATCATATTACATTCATTTTATTTTCCCCTTTCATTTTAAACCATTCCCTATATTTACATTACCATTTCCAATTATCATATGATATAACCCTCATGCATAATACCCCATTCTTATAGGTAAAACTCCCATAATAAAGGGATATCATACCCATTATACTTAATCATTACCTATGCTTTGATTCACATGCTAATTCAGGTGGAGTGCTCCAAAAGATAAGATCAAAGCATCACAATGCTACATAGATTTGCTCGCTGCACAGCGTTGCACATACTCTGTTTTTACACCCTTTTGAAACGACAATTCCGACCACATAAATTCCAATTATGGAAAGCTGAGAGATTTTGTTCTTTAATATGGGACAAAGTACAAAAACCTCTTCCAGTTTTTCGACAGGTGTAATAGATTAAGCATTATGAATGCATCTTTAAAGCTCATTTTCCAGAGTTTGTAAATTTTCTGTTTTGAGCCATGGTTTTGCAAAGAAATTTTTGAGAACATAGGGAAGTATTTGGAGAAATGGAAAGAGGTATTTCTTCCCAACACTATAATATAAAATAACCTCCTTTAGTTTTGAAAAATATGTTAAATTTTGGGAGATATAGCCAAAATAAAGTCTGTTATGCAGGTACTACACAACCCTTTCCTACTGAGTCTCACTCATGTATTTGGAGCTGCCAATTGTGAAAGATTTGAGAGGTCAGCTTGCTTTACACCTAGATGCGATCTCAACCCATATTTCATCGAACATGTGTCAACCATAAAGGAAAGATGAATTTTTTCTACTGAGTCGCTACGCAGAGTTTTTAGTTTACTGGCAACTTTTCTATGATTTTTTGTTATTTCTAATTTCTTTACTCACGATGGATGAGATTCAAAAATAAACATGGTTTCAAATATGTTATTTATTTAGGGCGAAGTGAAGTCTTTTAAATTCCCTTTTTTATTTTTGAAAAATGTGTAAACAACTACAATGTTTCTATTTTCATTCATGATGTTTCTAGTTTTCGAGTTGGTGTTAATCCTCTCCATGGATTGAACATGTTTTGTATGCAACTACCTATTACAATATGATATTTTTCCTATATAATGAATAGAAGTAAATGAAGAAAGGGTTGGTTGTTTGGTTGGTTTGGCAAAAGACTTTGCAAGAGTGTTACTATGTGATTGTGTGTGGCCTGATTTTTTATGCATGGAGTTTGTGCATTATTTGATCCACTAATATTCTGGCAAAGATACTCATGGTATGGGATCTCAGATTTGTTTTTCTCCTATAAAATATTTTTCTTCTCTTGAAAACTTTGATGGTGTCTCTCTTCCGCTAAAATTCTACCCATTTTCCTATCATAAGTACAAGTTGAGGCTATTTGGCATTCAATTTAACATTGATCCAAATTAGGTGCTACAACTTGGTTCAGTTGCAATGATGGTGCTTATATCTGTGTGTAATTTCTTATAAAATGCTTATTCCCTATGAGTGCAGTATCTAAATTTCTCATGTTGTTTCATTTTAAATGAGTATTAAATCTATCATGTTCCCCTATGCTACAATTTTTGAATGTATGAGATGTTATAATGATTGAGCCCTTCTGAGAATGAACTGTGACTCTGAGTTCAAAGGATCCAACAGATTGAAATTTCACGGTGACTCCACTAGTCAAAGGTCATTAATTTTGGCTGACTTTGTTCATTGTGGGTTCAAGAACAAAGGCCAGATATGAACCTATGCACAGATCTCGTATTTTTGGTTTTCTGAATCCCATGCCTCCCGTTTATTGGTCAACTTACTTCCCAATATTCAGAGATGGGAAGGGAGAAGATGTTTCTCTACATCTGGTTAAATTTCATATCCATGCACGAAAGTTGAAGGTTCAATTTGATAAAGGCCAATTATGGAAAAATGAGAGAGGTTGTTATTTAAGATGGGCCAAAGTATAAACACATCTTCTAGTTTTCGCACAGTTGTAACTGATCAGGTGTTATGAATGCATCTTTAAAGCTCATTTTTCGCGGTTTATAAATCTCCTGTTTTGAACCATTTTTTACAGAGAATTTTGTTAGAATATGGGGAAGGATTTGCAGAAATGGAGAGAGGTGTTTCTTCCCAACGCTATCATATAAAATAACCTCCTTTATATTTGAAAAATATTTTACAGTTTGGGAGATATACCCAAAACAAAGTTTGCTACGCAGGTGCTGCACACTCCTTGCCTACTGAGTCTCACTCATGTTTTTGAGCTACCAATTGTCAGAGATTTGAGAGGTCAGCTTGCTTTACAATTGCATTCCATCTCAACCAAATTTCATCGAATAGATGTCAGCCATAAAGGAAATATGACTTTTTTCTACCTAGTCGTTGCGCAGAGTTGTTAGTTCACAGGCATCTTTTCTATGATTTTCAGTTGTTTCTATTTTCTTTACTCAGGATGGTCAATAATTTGATTTCAAAACAATTCCAATATACATGTTGTTGGTCAATAATTTTCATTGATGAGAATACAAGCACTCTTGAAGGTTACAAACTTGGAGACCATATGATGACATGGTTGAAGAAATGACAATGGATATTATATATGACACTCTTGTATGATGATTCAACACGTCACTTAAAACCCTAATGACCTCATTATGTCCCAATAATCTTATACATAGAGAAAATTCATAACAGTCACAAAGAGAATTAATTTTTGTCACCTTGGAGGAATCGTACCACATTGGCTCCTTCACCATCTTGAATATGGCTCCTTTCTCTTTCCAACAATCCCTCACTTAGCCCCTAACTCCAAATTGTCTAAGAGAAATCGATTTTTTAAGGTGATATATCCTATATTTTCAGTCTAGCCAACCTATACTCTATCTCTCAAGTCGAACTCCTTCTATAAGACATGTCTCTTCATTTCCAACCCAAAATTTGTATAAATATAAGGAGTTGTATGCTCATTCATCTCAACAATTCAGTCAAGAATTAAATAAATAAGTGAGCAATTAACAACTCGTGAACTTTACAACACCATGGAGAGGAGACTTAGAGATCGAGAAGGGTTTTCTTTTGATTGGGTTATAAATTAGGATGATATGACAGCTAAAGTAGCTACAATTGAGGTTCATACTATTCTACAGGCAACTAGAACCTCGGTCTTAGCTACAGGAAAAAACTAAATGCTCGAATCACTTAATATTTGGAACAGTTGAGTAAACAAGACTTGATCGACCACAAAGCTCAGACTTGGGCATATAAATTCTACTACTTGACCACAAATCTCGAAGTTGAATACAAAACTTCCATCTCTTCACAACGAAACTCAGACTTGGGCACAAAACCTCAGCCACTTAGCCACAAAACTTCAAACATGTGATTAGAGATAGTTCCTTACACTATGGAAGCATAAAATCTCATTTTTGGGACTAGTTCAGACACACATTATCTTGAAAAGACACATGAAATTCAAAATCACCATAGACAACCACATTAAGGCTTGCATCTCTTTAAATTGATCACAAACTTTCCAAGAAGGCTCAAACCTTGAACATGCCCACAAAATCTTGGACAAACTTTAGGCTTGAGTGCAAAACTTCAATCATTGTAGTGAACTAAGGCTGAGATAGGTGATAAAGACTTATTCTCTCAGATCTTAATGCATGATTGAAGGACTGTGAAGGAGAAAATTTTTAACTTGTTGGGGAACCTGTGACAAAGGAGAATCTTGGATTGAAGGATAAACAACTCAGATCGAAATTTTGGACTACTAAATATTCATACCTTTAGATCTATGGTAATAAGTTAACTAGTGAAAATTGAACAAGGTCTACATATCATCCTATCATCCTGACTTAAAACATATGGACAATGGTGTTCTCATGAAGAATTGGATAGTGATGAATTTGAAGACATAAACACTTATTCTGAACAGTGAAGTGAAAATTTTGGAGCAGTGAAGCATTAGCTATTGAGGAGAAATTCAAGTAAGTTACCTATTCACTTTTATTAAAATACAGAAGGGTTGGTGCCCTAGGGGTTGGAGCCTCTAGAAATAAGGTTGGAGCCTTCAGAAGAAAACGGTTGGAGCCCTATGGGTTGGAGCCTCACAAAAGCCCAAGTTGATGCTTGGCAACAAGTTGGAACTTGGAAGATTGAAGGGTTGGTGGCCTCAAACATGATTGTACTCAAATATTTGAAAAGAGGATTGGTGCCCTCACTTGTTTATAGTGAAATACTTATTACTTGTTTTTTTTATTATAATTGTGAATAATCTTAACTAGTAAATATAAAAATTGAAAATATATATTGATTCACCCCCCTCTCAGTATTTCCAACAATTAGTATCAGAGCCAGCTTCTTCATAATCAACCTAATAGCTAGAAGAAGGATTCTTAGGTCACAATGAAGAATCAGGAAACATAAGAAATATTCCCCAATTTCATGGAACTAATTTTGGTTTTTGGAGCGTAGGATCAAATTATATTTAATGTATATTGGGCCTAAAGTATAGAAATCAGTTGTGGATGGGTATAAAACTTCACCTACTCCTCCAATAGATCAAGAAGGAGGGAAAGCGTATATTGCAAATTCCAAAGCACTAAATTCCATAACAAGTGGAATTTCTAATTCATAATTCACAAAAATGGTGAACTGTGATTATGCCAAGGAAATGTGGGACAAGCTTAATGCTATCTAGTATGGAGAATCCAAAGTCAATAAGGAGAAACTCCAAACTCATAGAAGAAAAAATTGAGAGTCTTGAGATGGACGGTGAAGAATATATTGTAGCCTTTTTCCTCAAAGTATTTGAATTTTACAACTCAGTCAAATATCTAGGAGAAGATATTGAAAAAGCACAGTTGTCCAAAAATTCTTGAGATCACTTCTGGAGTGATTTGACTCCAAATTAAGTGCCATAGAAGAAATAAAGGACTTGGATACTCTAAATATGGACGAAATTCATGGGATTCTCATTGCACATGAAATGAGAAATGGAATCCTGAAATCCAAGGAAGTTTCATTCAAGGCTTCAAAGTCATCAAAGAAAGGGAAAAATTATAATTATAGCACTGATGATTTCAACATAGAATTCGAACTGGCACAATTCGTAAGGAAACTAAGGAAAGGATCCAAGCTCAAAGGTAGGTATGCTCTCATTTTTTTAAATGTGGAAGTATAGGACATTATGCTACAAAATGTACTCATAAACATGATAGTGATGATGAAGACAAATATAAAAATAAGACGTTCCCGAATAAAGTGTCTAATAAGAAGTATTTCTACTCCAAACAAGATGACTTTGATGAAGAATAATATATGATTACTAAGAATAAATAAACTAAACATTCCTTTCTATGCAAAAGAGATGATGATGAGTCCAGTGAAGAATATGAATATGTTCAAAGAAATGAAGTATTAGTTATGGAATGTACAGATGAAAATGATTCTCAACAAGAAGTTGAATGAAATGTGGATGATTTTATAATGGGTTCAATTGAATAAAATGAGAAATTAAGAAAGGTAATTTCCCTAAAAGTAGAAAAAGAAGCAGGAAAAAGGAAGGAAGAATTATTGAACAGTAAACTAAAAGAAAGAGAAGAAATTTGTGAAAAACGTTAAGCTGAAATTTTTTCTCTAAGGAAAGAGTTGGATCAAGTTAAAAGGAGTTGAAAAAGCTCTCAAACTCTTAATAACATCCTTAATGCTCAAAAACCTCAACATGACAAGTCTGGAATTGGTTTCAAAGGAGAATCATCAATTTCAAATAAGAATGGAAATGAAAAAATCCAAAGAAGTTATGTTGACACCCTTTGCAATCATCAGAAAGAGGAGATGTCGCCCCACCAAGAGAAAAGGTCCACCTATGAAAACCCAAGGAATGAAGGAAAGTTATCTCCAAGGAAGAATACTACATCAAATCAAGGCTATCTTAACAGGTATCAAACTATCTTCCTTGTTTGTTGTTTCCATTGTAAAAACTTTGGTCATCAAGCTAATCATTGCAAAGATCATAAGGTTTATTCCTCAATATATAAGATCAATTATCAAAACAAGCCATGCAATATAGAGGATAAAGGACATATCAAGACCTTGAATTCAGTTGATCCTTTGGCTAAGTATGATCTAGCTTGCTCAAAATGCAATGATTTTGGTCATGATGCACATAATTGTCCATTTATATAAAAAAGGGAAGAGTTGAAGAAGGAGAAACCCGCTACAGATAAATGTGGCCTAGATTTATGTGCTCATAGTGATGAAAATAAATGGTTTGTGGATAGTGGATGCTCAAGGCACATGATAGGTGACCAAAAAAATTCTATCTCATTAAACAGGAAGTAATATGTAAATGTATCTTTTGGAAGTGGATCTACTAAAATTGCTAGAAAAGGGGTTGTTTCTCTTGTTAATGGAAAAGGAAAAGCTTAAAATTCACTACTGGTGAAAGAGCTCAAACACAATATTTTAAGTGTTAACCAGATTTACGACCAAGGACATAATGAAATTGTCAGTACTAAAGATTGTGAGATTAGAAAATATTCTTCGAGAGAACTTATGGGAAAAGGAGTACGGAGGTGTTTATATCAAAGTTAGTTTTTTTTGTTAATTATTTTACACTTAATTTTGTCCTGATACTTAATTAGGACTTCTAATAATTAATTGTAGAAAATGTGTTTGAAACTACCTTATTTATTTTGGATATTAGTGTGAAAGGAAATTAAATGGGTGTTCCTAGTTGCTAGTGTGAAAGGATATCATGTCATTATTTTTTAGTTATTAGAGAGAAAGAAATATAATTACAATTATATAGGTTTGTGAATTTTTTTGTTATTAGGGAGAAATGAAAGTACTTACGGTTATGTAGGTTTGTGATATATATAGCCTCCGTTATGAGTAAGAGAAAGTTATTTTGGTCATAGATATATGAAGTGATTAGACACTTGAATATTATTCACAAAATTTTCTGAGTGGGCTCGATGACTTGGGATATTGTTGAGAGTATTAAATCTTCTTTTCTTGAGCTTGATATTTTTTAAGAGAAGAATCTCATTTTTGGAGTTTGAGATTGATATTTTTTAGGAAAATAATCTCATTTTTGGACTTTGAGCTTGATATTGTTTAATAGAATCATCTCATTTTTGGAGGTACTAATATGGCATTAAGAGAAAGAGTGAATAGATTTTGTATATATCAGAGGCTTGAAAATAAATCTAGTTTTGCAATTAAAGGCCTGAAGTATGGAGTTGCAACCAGAGGACTCTCACTACACAATTATTGGTATCAATGGCATATTCATAGTTGTTATAGTTACTTATGTAAAAGGCATTTCTTATTGATTTAAGTATTATATGAGTCATTCAATCCATATTCTCATTGGGTTGGAGTGCCTCACATACAATATTATTGGGTTATTATTGTTTACATTGGTTAAGAAAAAAATAATCCCTAGAATTTTTGGGCATGTCTTATATTCTTCCCATGATTAGTCGCACACATTGGGCAAGGGGGCGGAATTCGCTTCTTTACGTTGCACCAGGTGTAACAAGGGGGTCCCAGGGGAGGTGGAAGCCCCCGCCCCTTTTTTGGAGTCCAGGGTAGCACCTCAGGAAAAACGTTTTGGACCTTATTTTTCGATGGGTGGATCCATCCATGGTTTTGTGCACAGGTTTGCACATGGTTTTGGGGCATGACGTTTTTCAACCCCTGGTATTTTGTAGATCCAGTCAACTGAACTATGATTATGTTATAATCCTGGGTTAATGGATTGGGGTTTATGAATGCTTCGACATGTATGTGGAAAGGAAGGGCACTACAAAAATGACTACAAATCTCGAGCTCCTGATAAATGAAAGGGATCTAATGATTCTCCTTTTGCAGAGGAAAAAACCACCTTAGATGAAGGTGGGGATGTGTATTTTGCTTCTTCTTCAAATACACATGTAGATCACGAGGCATGGTTGATTGAATCAGGTGCATATTTTCACTTCAATCCCCATAGGGAATGCTTCTACTAGTATGCAAATTATGATGGTAGTGATGTATTCTTGGGGGATGGTAGGAAGGCCAGAATAATCAGACGTGGAAAATTCAAGCTGAAGCTTCAAGGTGCAAGGATTTGAACACTTCTTGGTGTTTTTAATATTCATGCATTGCCCAGAAATCTAATTTCTGTAAGCAAGATGGATGATGCAGGTGTAAAAACTGTGTTCGAGAAAGATACCTACAAGATGGTTCGGGGAGCACTGGTATTAATGTGGGGTGTTCATATTGGAACATTATATAAGCTTCAGGGTAGCACTGTTATTGATGGGTGCAACAGTTATGTCGTTCCTAAAAGTGGAGCGGAAATCCTAGTGGTATGCAGAGAAAAGGCCATGCAATGGAATCGAAGGCTTAGAAATATTGGAGAGAAGGGCCTTCAAATACTGCATGGAAATGGTATGGTAGAAGGTATGTATAATTTCTCTCTGAATTTTTATTTCTATGAACATTGTGTATATGGGAAGAAAAATCGAGTGATTTTCCCTTCTGGTGCTAAGAGGGCGAACGCGATATTAGAGCTTGTGTACAGTGATGTGTTTGGACCTGTGTTGGTTCCATCACTCGGTAATTCTGTGTACTATGTTTCATTCATATATGAATTATCAAGGAATACATGTATATATTTCTTGAGGAAGAAATCTGAAGTCTTTGACAGATTTAAAGAATTTAAGGCTCTAGTGGAAAACAAGACAAAGAAGAAAATGAAGGTGTTAAGGACACATAATGGTCGAGAGTTCTACAATAAGGAATTTGAAGAGTTCTGTAAGAAGTGTGGTATAGCACAATAGAAGAATACTCAATACACACCTTAGAAAAATGAAGTTGCACAAAGAATGAATAGAACGCTAATGGAAAAGGCAAGAAGCATGCTCAATGGTATCGGGTTAGGACAAGAATTCTGGGCAGAGGCAGTGGAGACTGCATGTTACGCGGTTAACATATCACCTTAATCATCGTTGGAGGATAAGAGTCACATGAGGTATGTACTGGTAAGAAACCCTCTCTTTCACATCCGAGGGCATTTGGATGTGACACATATGTACATGTTCCAAAGGAGAAAATGACCAAGTTGGATAATAAATGTGAAATATGCATCTTTACTGGGTATAATGATGGTTTAAAAGGCTACAAGATTTGGAACCCATAAACAAGAAAGGTAGTGTACTATTGAGATGTGTTTTTTAGAGAAGTGAAATATGTTGTTAAACATGAAGTCATACGAAAGGAATTTGAGAAGATAGAGTTTGAGGTAAAGGAGGATGAATCAGACTCTACAACAGAAGAAAATTTAGAAGAGGAAGAGCCACAAACTCCAGCTGTGAGAAGATTGGTTCGGGAAAGAAGGCACCCTGAAAGGTATATTCCATCTACTTTTTGTTAAATTTTTCTTTAACTATCACTGATAATGATCCCATAAATATCAGGGAGGTAGTGGATTCAGGGGATGGAAAACTCTAGAAGGAGGCCTTGCTTGATGAAATGCCATCCTTGCACAAAAATGAGGCATGCGATCTAGTGGAGTTGCTGACTAGAAGGAAGCCCATTTAGAGAAAATGGGTGTTTAAGAAGAAGATGAATGTAGAAGGAAAGGTGTAGAAACAGAAGGCTTGGTTGGTAGAAAAGGGTTATGCCCAGGTGCCGAGAATTGATTTTGGTGATATTTTTTCTCTCGTTTCCAAGGTTACATCTATTAGATTGATTTTATCTGTTGTTGATTCATTTGATTTTGAGGTAGAATAGATGGATGTGAAGACAAAATTTCTTCACGGGGATTTGGAAGAGGAGATCTACATGAAGCAACTTGAAGGGTTTGCGGTGAAGGGTAAGAAAGAATTGGTATGCAGGTTAAAAATGTCTTTGTATAGGTTGAAACAGTCACCAAGGATGTGGTATCAGAAATTTGATACCTGTATACGGGGACTTGGCTTCACCAGAAGCAAAGAATATCATTGTGTGTATTTTAAATTAATTGGTGACTATGTTATTTATCTGGTCTTGTATGTGGATGATATTTTGCTGATTGGAAATGAAAAAGAAATTATCCAGGATTTAAAGACCCAATTGTTCTCCAAATTCGACATGAAGAATCTTGGTGTTGTAAACTATATTTTTGACATGGAAATTAAGAGATATCGGGCAAAGAGGAAGCTCTGGTTAAACCAGAGGAAGTATGTTGAGACAATATTGCAGAGGTTAAATATGAAAGATAGTAAACCGGTGAAGGTTCGTATTCCTGTAGGTGTAAAGCTATCTGTTGAATAGTGTCCCAATAAACAATAAGAGGAGGAGGATATGTCCCGTGTTCCACATGAAAGTGCAGTGGTTAGCCTGATGTATGAAATAGTATGTACTAGACCAAATATTTCACATGCAGTGGGATTAGTGAGTAGTTTTATGTAAAAACCAGGGAAAGAGCATCAAACAACAGTGAAACAAGTTTTCAGATATTTGCGTGGCACTAGTTATTATGGTTTGTGATACCAAGGAATACCAAGATTGGACAGATTTTTGGACATCCGTGGTTTTTTTTATCTAGACAGGGATGGAGGTCTGGATCAAATAATATCTACAAGTGTGTATGTTTTTAGCCTGTTTGTAGGTGCAGTCAGTTGGATGAGTAAAAGACAGTTTGTAGTGGATCTTTCAACTACAGAGTAAAAATACATGTCAGCCACTCATGTAGGTAAGGAAGCATTTTGGTTGCAAATATTGTGTTCAAGTATGGGGTTGGTGCAGCGAGCTATAAGGATAGATTGTGATAGAGAAAGTAAAATTTTATTGGATAATAAACCTGCTTATCATTCAAAGACAACGCCCATTGATGTTCAACATCACTTGGTGAGAGATATGGTTGAGGTTAAAAAGGTGTTGCTAGCAAAGGTGGACACTTTGAAGAATGTTGTAGATGCATTGACAAAGTCTATGAGCACTCAAAAGTTCTCTTGGTGTAGAGAAACAATGGGTGTTGCAGAGTTGGACTAATGACTAAGCTCTCTTGTGGCTCCATGCGGAAAGAAAGAAGCAAGTGGGAGAATGATGGGTATGTGCTATATTCTTTCCATGATAGCCCCGCGTGTACTTTGTGTCAGGTGCAGTAGAGGGGTCACATGGGGGGTAGCAGCGGCCTGGGAAAAAAAATTTGGACCCTATTTTTAGGTGGGTGGACCCGGCCATGGTTTTGTGCATGGGTTTGCACATGGTTTTGGGGCATGATGGTTTTCAGCCCCTGGTATTTTGTAGATCAGATCAAAGGAACTACGGTTATGTTCTGATCCAGGGTTAATGGATTGGGGTTTATGAATGCTCCGACATGTATATATATGTGTTGTATCATTAAAAGGAACATAATGAAAAATCAAGTTGGTAGTCCCGATTTTGGATGCAGAGGAAAATCCATGTGTATATATGTTTTATGTTATATTATCTCGCTATTGTTTATTTTATGTTTTTAAGATTCGTTTGCATATCATTTCTATATAGGGCTAAAACCTACAACAATGTGATAAAATTGTGCTATGGTTAAATATTAATACTAATAGATACCAAATGATTGGACATCGTTAAAAAATAGTTTTGTTTTTCCTCTATTACTTTAATACTTTAATAATATTTATAAAGAAAATAATTATTAAAATCTTATAATGAATTTAAAGCAAGAAATCCTTTAAGTAACAATATCTCTTTTAGAAAATATTGATATTAATGTTATTTTGATATTACATATATATGGAAAAATGCCTACTGAAATTTAATCAAAATCTTTTGTATTTATTTTTACCTTTGCTAAAAAATCCAAACTAATTTTCACATTTACAAAATTATGTAAATTTTTTAAGAGAATTAATTCTCAGTTATAATTTATTAAATGAATCCGGATGAGGTGTCAAATTATCAGGAAAATACGCATAACGAGGGAAACAAGCACTATGAATTCAGGGTTTAGAGAAAGCCCTTCATGCTAAGGTAAATTTTAGATATGGTTTAGAAAAATGTGCATAGCGAGGGAAACAAAGACTATGAATTGAGGGTTTAGAGGAAACCCTATAGGCTAATGTAAATTCTAAGATAAGGTAAATGTTAGAGATAGTTTGGAAGAAAGAGGAGTGGGAGGTAGAATGGTCAAGTCTCTAATAGAAGTGTGGATGTATTTTTTTCACTCTTGAATTAAGGGATAGGGCTAGCCTTGCCTTCATTTGTAGGACATAGACATTTGGGCTCTATGTTTTGTCATGCCTTTAGACTATGCTTGACATTAGGGCACACAATTTGGAATCTAATATTGTTTCTTCCTCATATGACAGATGTGTGGCTTCAGGAACAACGTGTCTTCACAAAACTGAACAAAGGGTTTCTTAGAGTTGAAAATCTTAGCCTTCCACTTCCCCCTGTAATTCTTACTATAATTCTCATTTGAAGTCTAGGGGGCTGAGAAAGAGGGGTTTTGGGTTTTTGATCATGAAGCTGAACAAGGAATTTATATATAACATGGACATGTTCACTGGAGCTAAGGCAGGCGTTGGATGGAGTATGTTCAAGATGAAATCCATCAATGATATGTACTAAATTTACAGAAGGGTCGATTTCAAGATTCGGCTTCAGTGGGATGGTTCAAAACGTACATGTTGTGTAGATTAATCCGTCTTGCGGACAAGACCGATCTCTCTAGTACTAAAAGTAACTAGCAACAAACAGCCAATTATACTAATCTCTCTCTAAGCATATAAGATTCATAAAAACACTATATAGGTGTAAGGCCTACCTTATATCCAACACTTGCTTGATTTCGTTGAAGTCCTTCCCGTGCACTGAAAGAACGTTCCTCGTGAATCTGCAGTCACAAACAAGCAAAAAGATTACACAGCATCTGTATAGACATCATAATGATCAAGGAATTTATGAAATAAACCATGAATCGACAGTTTAATGAGAGAAATGAGTATATTTGTATTAACTTCAAATAAAGAAACCTTTACAACCTGTGCCTTGATGTTGTGCAGGTCCTCCTGGGGTCTGAAGCAGGAATATCTTCTAATTTGACAAGCATTACACTCTTTGAACCAAGACAGATAGAGATGAGTGATTTAACCTCACAGAAAGTCTTAGTTAACTGAGCCTGAATCTCAACAGCATTTAACTTCAAATATCTTAAGCTTGAACTCCCTTTGAGGCTACCCAAGGCCTCTTTTTATAGTGGAAAAGAGGAGGTTTTTTGTTCCAAATATGAAGGGATAGAATCCTCCTTCAAAGGGATTAGCTCCTTACATCAAGGGGTTAGCTCCATCAAGTGAGGGATGCATGAACCTTCTCAAAGCGTATCCATTCCCGAAAATTCCCATCTAGAATCTTCTAGAATTCATCTGAAATCCACTTTTTATCTTTGCTTTCTCGCCTTTTTATTTTCAGTCCATATGTTACAAAAGTCTGACGGTTCATATGAGGGCTGAACTTTAGGTGCGGGACATGAAGACAAACAGTACGATACCAATTCTTAGAAGTTAGGGACTTTGGTCAAAAGCTTGACATGAGGGCGATATGTTAGACTTGCAAAGGAGGAAAGTGAGTAATAATGAGCTCATACTCATAGTAAAATGTGGGGATGACAGTTAAGTGTAACAAATTGCCCCCTAAGTACAAAATGCGGAATAGATGAAGGCATGATACATCATATGTAGAAGAGTCACGGTACTTTATCATTTCAAGAATAATCCATTAGACACAGTCGAACACGTAAAAACATTCAATGCAAAATATATACATATATATCTCATCAACACGAGGCAAGCATTCATGCCTGAGATAAAAACTAACTATAGAATGGCAGAAATAGATTTACGATGCAGACAGTTTTGAATACATCATAATACAGATATATGTAGACACAGTATGGACGCAGCCATCTGTTTATAAATAGTCTACTGTATAGATGACAACAAAATTCCTCGCAGCCTGGATGGTGGAAACTAGATCCAGGGTCTTGATTTCCGCATCTCGAACTAGTACGATTCTATACATGTGAATAAATGTGTTGAAGTCGAACATGGTAGAAACCACTTGATTACCAGTCAATGATGGTATTAACAAGTGTGAGAGTAACCACCAGTAATGTCAATGGCCCTCAAAGTACTCATTACAATCCATGAAATGTAAATGAATGAGCTAAAGTCGAACATGTCATGGAATCATTCGATCGAAGGTCAATGATGCTGACACGTAAATCGAAAATGACTTTTATAGTGAAGGCATCTTGATTCCAGTCTTGTTGATTTCTGGATCAACTTCCTAGATAATGTGCTGATGTCGATAGAAAGTGATCTGTCGTAGGCAAGCCCACAACACGAAATCATAAATCAAGTTTTTAAAATATATTGGCAAGGACTGACTCAGGGATGGTCAAAAGATGGATGACAGATATTTTGCAGATGAATGGTTTTATTTGAACTGTTCTCTTAGACACATAACGACACTGCAGATGACTTGGTGACAATTGACCTAAAGCTAATACCCAGAAACCGGCTGAAGAATTTCAATGTGGTTTGATTAACTGTTTAGGCAAAGGATTTCCCAACCCAGGTGAATATAAGTGTCGTGTCCAAGAGTAGTTGACTGAGTTTTCGAAAAATTTAAAATACAACAAACACGCCCATTTTTCTCTCTTTTTCCCCCACCATTTCTGGCAAGTACCTCTTTATTTTTGACAAGCTTGAGATAACATTTGTGATTACATAAGCTCATCCTTCGGATGGTCAACTTTGTTTGAAATTGAACCTAAGAAGGTGGTTTGTTTCTGTTGAAAATTAACTTCGGGTCCCTTTACTATTAAGTTTAAAAAGTCTAGTATAGGAGAAACTCGGTGTTTTTCGATTTAAGGGAGGGAAAAAAATAAAAACTCATGAGTGTACTTTTTAAGTAAGTTAGTCTCCCCGAGCAAAAAAGGGGATTAAAATAATGCGGAAGAGAACTCTAATGACACGTATTTAGTGACATTAACCAACTGCGTAAATATTCAGCTGATCGTAAAAGGGTAACATATCTTTGAAAAGAACATTGTTCTTTTGCGAGTTCGAATAGTCAAGTGATCGACAATCTTTTCATATTTAGAGAGTCTGAAAAGGGCTTAAAAGAGGACTCCAAGGTTTCGCTTTTTCGTAAATTTTTGAAAGAGTCCGAAAAAGTGATAAAAGTGCTCTTTGTTGAAAAATGATCATTTCACCTGAAAAATCCTGTTTCTGCACAAAAACTCAAAACATTACACATACATGTTTAAGATAAGTAAAAATGCTTTCAAAGATACCCCTTTTAAAGTGAAAAATAAATAAATTAAAAATTCATTCATTCAAAAAAACTTATAAAAGGGACTTTTTCTATTTCATTTTTACCGTTCAGTTCCAGAGTGAAAAGTAAAAAGCTTTTGGATAAAAAAGTTCCCGTGAAGATTCTGGAAAATTCAACCATTGGAATCGAAAACCGTCAGCCCCAGGTAATCCATGACCTCCTTATCTTGTTTTTCATCCGTTTGAAATTCGTTTTTAGGCTTTAGTTTGATTTTTTAAGGCAAAAAATGGTTCAAAAATGCGCCCGTTGGGTCCGCAGGTCGGACACAGGTTACCTGCGGACCCCGATTTTTTCGTAAAAGGAAAAAATCGTGGGTACTGCACCCGGCGCACAGCTCGCGTGCGGACCTACGCTCTGTTTACAAAGAGCGGGTGCAGTACCCGCGCGGTCAATTTTAAAGCATAGATTTCTCATTTATCTGCCAAAATTTTTCAAATAACATCATTCTAACTTGCCTTATTTTGTATTGCAGGATTAACAAGATGATTATCTGGCGAGAACGAGAGCACGAGGAAGTAGATGAAGCTGCAATACTTCATTTGCCCACACAAAGGGCATTAAAAGCATGTGGTTTATACAAATTCTGGGCCATCTCTGGCATGAGGGCACAAGTGGAACTCTTAACATGGTTGGTAGACAGATGGAATGTGGAGGACCAATGCTTCTTCATTGGTGGCCACCGGCTCGAAATTGAGCTGGAGGATATATATTTTTTGACTGGTTTGTCCAAGAGGGGCGAAAAAGTATCCTTGTTTGGGACTAGGCCAGGTGGCCAGACTGTCGCTAGTCTCCAACTAGAATTTTGCAATGATCAGGCAAATCCTCGGGACAAACGGATTGACATAAAACACATCATCCGTCCTGAGTTGAAAGTTATAGCTTTTACTGTTACCAAACTGTGTGGGAGTGTCGCGCTTCATGTGGCTACTGGTTCCCAAATGCGTGTTGACGTGGACTGTTTTCGCGGCACCATCTTTAACTGGTGTGAAGCTGTGTTGGCCAATATAAAAGGCCAACTTACCAGAGCAAAAACTGGGAAACTGAAAAAATTTGGATACGGATCCATCGTCGTTTCTTTTGCTCGGGAGAGGATCCCCCAATTAGCTCCACAAAGTATTGCTGTTGATGCCGGTCGACCTCGAGAACCGAGAATGGTTCGTTGGTCCGCGCTGATGGCCTGTCATGCTATTGAGGGCACTGAGATTGTACGATTCCCTTCTTCATATTTTCGTTGGCTGGATCGCCAAGTTTTCATGATAGAGGATTTTCCGTATGCCGAGATAGATTTCCGCGGTGACAGAGAGATGGTTCTCCCTATAGGGGAACAGTGGGATGATTTAGGTAAAATTATTTTTCAACGTTTGCTAAGTTCTAATTTTTTTTTTTTTTTTTATCGTCTTTAGAAAACTAATAACCAAAATTTTTTTTTTTTTTTTTTTTTTTGAATACAGACGTGGGTCCACATCGACCAGCTCATCTCCAACCTTTCGAGAGGAGACAACCGGTTGCGCCCGCACCAGCCCCAGCAGGCCAATCAGTAGATATTTTGACTGATTTGGAGCATCATCTAGAGCGCTTGACTCTAGATATACCAGAGACTAGCATAGATGACATTCCTCTCAGGCTACAGAGATATGTGATTGGAGTCCCAGGATCTTTCAGGAGGTTCCTATGCAGGGTGGCCCGGGCAGTTGTTTCTTATCGAGATCACCATCAGTGATGGGATGATCGTGTAGACTGATATTTTTGACTTTTGTATTATCATTTTTGCTGATCATAAGGTGTTTCCAACCTATGATTGAAGACGATGTATATTTTTTGAACACACTCCTATACTATGATATATCACTATTTTGCCGGCTATCTGTGTACATATGTGAATGTTGTTTGTTTTACTGCTTTTGATTATTGCAAATGTCTATTTATCATACTAGAAGCAATTGAATCTACTAATGTATTTAAATCTCTTGGAATATGCTGATATTCAATGTAATCAAACTCGCGTTCCAAGAGACGAACTCTTAAAAACAACCTTAATAACACTGGATTTCTAATGGTATAAACCCTGTTAAGCTGTAATACAACAAGTTCAAAATCCAACCTTACAATCAAACTCCGAATTCCAAATGATATGGACTCAGATAATAACTCAATCACTGCACTATACTCGGCAATGTTATTTGTTGTTTGACCAAGGCTTACCCCATGTATGGATACTAACTCGTCAGAGGGTGAATAGATAACCCAAGCTGCGGAAGAAATGTTCCGTGTACTACGACAAGCACCATCAGCAAAACCAATGTAGGTTTGAAGAGACGTCGACATCTGCAATATCAAGAGTAAAACTCATATAAGAAGGAATAGTGACAAAAACTCACTTCTAAACTAGGCACACTTTTCTAATCTAAAACACACCAGGAGTAAAGAAATCTAATCTAACAAAAAAAATCTCCACACCTCATTTAAGAATAATATCACTTTAGATAAAGCCCATTTCTGGGTTTATCCAAAGGGACACCATCAAAATCTATCAACCCATAGGCCCCTTTTGCTAACTTTCATTTCACAATGTAAGGACCATGCCACATAGGCACGAATTTCCTAGCTCCTAGCTTGTCGTTAGCTTGATCATAAAGTAAAACTAGGTCTCCTTCTGAAAAATTTCGAGGGGTCACATTTCTATCATACTGAGCTTTTATCCTTTTAACATGAGCCTCGTTTGCTATTGCAGCATTTCGTCGATTCTCATCTAATTGGGCCAAGTACAAGAAACGTTTCTCCTCTTCAGACGTAGCTGGAAGTAATTCTACGGCTAACTTTAGTGACGGTATTTCGCATTCAATCGGCAACAAAGCTTCCAAACCGTAAACTAGTTGAAAAGGAGTGAAACCCATTGATGTTTTGACTGAGGTTCGATATGCCCAAAGTGCTGAAAATAACATGGAATGCCAATTCGTCTTGTGAATACCAATGATTTGTTTAATCATGGTGACTAAAACTTTATTAATGGCTTCAACCAGACCATTTTCTTGTGGATAGTACAGAGTGGAACTATCGTGGCGTAGGCCAAGTTGTTCTGTCAGTTCAGTCATCATGATATTCCAAAAATGACTTCCATGATCCGTAATAATAGCTTGAGGAACACCGAACCTAGCAATTATGTGATTAAATACGAATGTTGCAGCAGTTTTGCCGTCAGCTGAATATGTAGGCATCGCCTCGGCCCATTTTGTAAAATAATCTACTGCGAGAATAATATAGGCATGCCCCCCAGCCGAGTGAGGGTTACATGTAATGAAATCGATACCGCATTTTGCGAAAGGACCAACAGCAATTATAGGGTGAAGAGGAGCGGGTGGCGCACGCATTTTCCGATAAAAAATTTGATAGTTGTGGAATTTCCGAACCGCATAAATGCAATCTTTGAACAACGTTGGCCAGAAATAACCTGCACGCAATATCTTTTGGGTAGTGGCATACCCAGACATATGACCGCCACATGCTCCAAAATGAAAGTCATTTAACACCTTTTCAGCTTCTTCCTGAGTTAGACATCGTCGGAAAACAGAATCCGCTCCTCGTCGATAAAGTGTATCACCAATGATATTATACTGTTAGGATTGGAAGCGTATTTTCCGTTGCTGAGTTCGTGAAATGTCCGGCCGAAAAGATTGGGTTTGGAGATACAGAATAATATCCCCATACCATGGATCAAGTGTACTGATAAGAAACAAAGATTTGTCCACAATGGACTCTTCTGCCACTGTTTGAGTATCAGTAGAGGGGAAATCACACATTAGTTCCGCAAATACCAAATATTTCTTTCCCTTGGATTTCTCAAATTCCAAGTCAAATTCCTGCAGGATAACTATCCATTTGGAATATTTGCCCCCTAGCAATTGTTTGGTCAAAATATACATCATAGGGTTGCAATTAGAAATTACCGTGGTTTTACGTAACAAGATGTAATGTCTAAAACGTTGGACAGCTTGAACAGCTGCCAAGGCCAATTTCTCCACATGTGTGTATTTGATTTCAGTCGGATGTAGATTTCGACTAAGATAATAAATCACATGTTCATCGTGAGATTCATCTTCTTGAACTAGTACCATCCCAATGGTGGAATGAGAAGCAGCGAGATACGAAATGTAATCTTGGTTGTAGTTGGGAGGATGCAATAACGGTGCATGGGTCAACGCGTGTTTAAGTGCATCAAAAGATCGATCAACGATCTCGTCCCAAAAGAACGGAATGTTCTGTTTCAACAACCGGGTAAAACCCTTCGTAAGCTCGACATAGTTAGGAATAAATCTACGTAAAAAGTTTGCTTTCCCCTGCAAAATTTGGAGTTGGCGTAAAGTCGAAGGAGGAGGAAAATTAACAATAGCTTCGACCTTCGATGTATCGACGCGAATGCCTGATTTCGAGACAAAAAATCCCAGTAATCGACCTGATTCTACGCAGAAAACACATTTATGCGGATTCAGCCTTATCCGATAATGCCTACATCTCATAAAAATTTCTCGTAAATGAGTGGGATGATTGGCCCTACGTAATGAATGAGCAGGTAAATCATCGAGATATAGCTGAACAATGTGTTTAATGTCATGAAATGCATAAGACATAGCCCTTTGAAAAGTTGCTCCAGCGTTCTTTAGTCCAAAAGGTAGTTTACAGTAAGCAAACGTTCCCCACGGACAAATAAAAGCTGTTTTAGGTTGATCTGCAGGGAGTATGTTTATTTGAGTGTAGCCGAAAAAACCATCCATGAAGGAAAATAATTCACTGCCAGCACAATCATCAATTATTTGATCGATATAGGTAGTTGGATAATTATCTTTTGGACATGCTCGATTAATATCCCTATAATCGATACATACTCTTATTGTTCCTTGTTTTTAAGTCACAGGAACAATATTCGATACCCAATCCGTTAAAGGAATTGGATAAATGAATCCTGCTTGAAGTAATTTTTCAACTTCAGTTTTTATAGCAGCAGCTTTTCTAGGATGAATTTGACGTAATCGTTGACGAACATGTTTAGCATTCGGGTAAGTCTTAATTTCATGAACCACGATCGATGGATCAATTCCTGGCATTTCTTCATAAGACCAGGCAAACATGTCACGGAATTCTTGAAATAGGGCTTTATAAGTCTGAATTTCTTCATCTGTACAACAAGCACCTATATGAATGTTTTCAATTATTCCTGGTTTTACTGAAATGTCAATTGGAACCGTTCTAGATATATTTTCCAAATTTAACTCAGAATCGAGATTTTTCAATGGATTCTGAGGTTCCTTGGCATATTCAGCAGTAAAAATTGAAGCGAAATCATTTTCAAAATGATCTAATTCAGGTAAAAATGAAGATCAGTGATGTAGATATTCCCATGGTAAATCATCAACAGACAAAAACTCACGAATTTGCTCATCTGTATGAACAAGTTCAGGAAATGTTGTTGTAATTGAACTAGATATAGAAAATGATTCCTCTTAGATCCCATTCATTGGATCAATTTTGGTTGAAGAAGGGTCGGAAAAAGACTGTACAGCCTGGTACACAATTTCAAATGGACTCAAAGGCATCGCGCCATCAAATGAATCTATCTCGGATTCTGAAGGTATAATCCAAGGATCATCAAACATAACAGTGTCTGATGAAATCATATGAATATTTGCAGTAGAAGGCGATACGTTAGGAGGAGGAAAGGAAAAAGTTCCTAGTAAACCAGAATCTTTAATCAAACCCACTCCAACATCCTTATAAGGGATAGCCGTTTTACCAACATGTTGGATTGTTTCTGTAGAGGCTGGGTCGGATGAGAAATAAGTTAACTGATCTATTGTCACGATCTTTCCTTGATATGGAAATTTTATGAGCCGAAAGACCGAAGAGACAACAGCAGTCATAGCATAAGACCAACTACGACCCAGTAGAAGGTTGTAATCTAGAGGGGCATCAACCACTTCCACATCTAGATTAACGATTTTACCTTTGACCCCTATGGGTAAATCCTGCAAAATACCAAAAGGTTGAAAACCTTGACCATCAAAAGCTTTTAGAATCGTCGGAGATTGGTTAAGTGTAGGAGAACCAAGCGATTCACAACACTGAATCGACATAATACATGTTGGAGCTCCCTCATCAATCACAGTCCGAAAAATAGGTCTGTTTTTGACTAACACTGGAATCTGGAAAGCCATTTGGTGAGGAAGACGTGGTGTACTATTTTCTAAATCGAAGATTATAAGGTTAGAATCCTGAACATCAACATCTCCTATGGCAGACAATAATAATTTACGCTGTGCTGGACACGATTGCAACACTTCCAAAGCCGACATTGCTGAAGGAGAAATAACTAAATCTTCAACAATATTGTAATTCTGAGCAGCTCTCGCATGTGGATTGAAAGCTGATTTATGAAGAACACCTTTAGCAGGCGGTTTGATTATCAAGTCTGGATTTTGTTTCTCGATCTGTAGTGGACCGGAAACAGGAGGAGTTGTATTTGATGTATTCGCATTAGAAGACTCTGCTTCTTTGCCATCAACGGGATTCTTAGAACCGTAATATTGCGATCGCGTCGCAACCCTTACATGAGACATCATCATAATAGGCTCTTCTAAAGTAGTCGAGGAAGAACCAATCATCTTACTATCTTGAATTGGAAAAGGATCCTTCAAGACAGCAGGTTGTTGTGATCCTTTAACGAATTTCGTAACTTCGTCTCGATATGGACATTCTTTCGTGAAATGATCTTGTTCACAAATGAAGCAAGGATAGCGAGGTTTACGTTTTTCATCATTGGATTCATCTTTATCAGTTTTCTCTTTCGAATTCTTTTT
Organism: Pinus albicaulis; assembly: GCA_034641835.2. Taxonomy (NCBI): domain Eukaryota; kingdom Viridiplantae; phylum Streptophyta; class Pinopsida; order Pinales; family Pinaceae; genus Pinus; species Pinus albicaulis. The sequence continues at coordinate 201,553,553 of CM076583.1, forward strand.
GTTTTTGTTCCTCCCCTTCTTTTTACCACCGGATTTTGATTTTGTCGTAGATGTTTCAACGACATGAATGTCGGCGGAAACTTCGGGAGAAGATTCTCCTTTCGGGGAATCAGGTAAAGTTATAATTGGAGAAGAATTCTTTGAGGATTTCTTCTTACTTTTAGAACTAACTGTACCAATCATACCGTCAGCGGCATGAGACCCTGAAGGAGCAGCAGCTATTTGACCTTGTTTGGGTAGATCGGGAATTTTCTCATGTAGAGTACCTGACTGCGTATAGACGAGGTCTAGGTACTGAGCCTGAGAAATTACTTGCTCTTCAGTAACAACACCAGCCTTAGCTACATCTTCAGTGATCTTGGGTAGTAATGATTTAACAAACCATTCTGCCAAAATTTGATCCGGAATATAAACTTTCACCAAACGCCGTCTACGTCGCCATTCATGAATATGATCAGAAATATATGTGGACGTAGATTGTTTTAGCGAAGTTAATAATTCTGTGCCATTGTCGTATCTGACAGGAAACTAGAAATGAGTTAAGAAAGATGTTGCTAACTGACTGAAATTATGAAACGAGCCTCGTGGCAGCTCAATGTACCATTTGGAAACAAGACCTATAAGGGTTCTTTGGAAAAGACGTAAGCGAATCGAATCATCAATGATTGAATTAGATGCACACCAAAGGTGATAAGTCATAACATGATTCGATGGATCCTCTCCTGACTTACCTTCAAATTTTGGTATATCACTGGGCAACTTATGAGGCATTGGCGGCCAATTCTGATAATAAAAAATAGGATCATTTGTAAGGTGCGTCAAATCAGGTAAGTCCAAAGTTGCGATGAACGGTAATTGACGGTTAGGGTCACAAAAACCTTGAGAAGCCAAAGCAGATCCAGGAGGTGGATACCCAGGATAACTAGGAATCGGATTAGCATTAGGTATTGTGTAACCTCCCGGAAAACCAGCATGAACCGGACCATACTGAGGTTGCTGATAAGTATGACCCGGATACGGTTGATACTGATAGTTTGGATTCTATACATAGGGACCGAATTGCGGCTGTCCCTGGTACGGTTGATAAGTAAATTGAGGTTGACTTATAACAACTATACTTGTACCAGTTTGCCCTGTAGGCATCTGAACTGTAGTCTGAACTGAAGGTCCTGACTGAGGTACAGAGACCTGAGGAATTTGCACGGATACAGGGGTAGCCGAACTCGGGGCTACAGATACTCCAGAAACAAGTGTGACAGGTTGAACAGACGTTGTAGTAGTTGCAGCAGTTTGGGGCGGAGTCTGAGGTGTACTAGGCCCAGGCTGCTGAACTGAACTAGGTGCAGGGGTTTGAATAGCTGGCTGAACAGGTTGCTGAGTAGAACCAGAAACCAATGGCTGACCAGGTTGATAAGGTAACTGCACATTAGGCTGCAAAGGCTGTTGATATTGGGATGGATCCCACACCATCATTCCGGGGTATTGTCCCGTAGAAGGTTGAACGTAAGGACCAAAACCTGGTTGAACGTAGGGTTGATAATTAAAAGGTAAATTTCTGGCTCCTTGAACAAATGGTTGACCAGAAGGCTGTTGATAACCTTGCATTGGGTACTGCCCTTGAGGTTGATAACCTTGAGGCACGTACTGAAGTTGGGGTTGATGAGGACCCTGAGGAGCATATTGAGTTTGGGGTTGACCTTGAGGAATGTACTGTCTTTGAGGTTGATAACCCTGAGGTATGTACTGTCCTTGGGGTTGCCCCCCAAAATAATATGAATCCACAGTTTGTCCTGGGAAAAAGATACCTTGAGGTTGTTCCCCAGGTGGTAACTGACTACCTTGAGGTTGCCCCCCAGGCGGTAATTGACTACCCTGAGGTTGCCCCCCAGGTGGTAACTGAGTTCCCTAAGGTTGCCCCCAAGAAGGAAACTGACTGCCTTGAGCTTGAGGATTGGGAATATTACCAGACATCATAAAAATCTGCTCTGCGTTAGACGTTTCAATTTTAAGTCCACCAAGACCAGATGATAACACGTTTTCTATAGGTTGAGGATTTGCTCCTGAGAAAGTCCCAGACAAAGACTGATATCCCGAAGGAACAGAAGGACCACCATGTAAAAATGATTCAGGCGTTTGAGAAAACATGGATGACTCTCCAGCCATAATAGATGATGGATAATAACCTCTGGGCGTAGGATGAAATGGAACTCGAGGTGGATAAAAAGAAAGACCCGGATTCTATAAAAAATCAGTTAAAGAGAGATACCAAGGATTAGTTCGAATGGGGCTGTAGAAAATAGATTCACGCTCCCTAAGATTTGACGATTTAGGGGAGTTGGGAAGAGATATGTCTTCGTCTGGATTAGTAAGTTCTTCAATAGAAATAAGTCCAGAGGGTAGATTTTCTGTAATGATATTTCTTACCCTAGGTGAACCTGGATCGCTAGAAGTTGGTGTAACAAATCCTGAGGATGTTTCTAACACAGAAGATTCAGTTTTAGGTTCAGAGATTTCAGGTTCGTCAGATAATTCACCAGAAGGAGAAATATTTTCAGTAACTTCAGAAACTGAAATCGGTTCTTGAATGTATTCTGTTGTAGGAATTTGATGATCAGAATGTATAACTATAGCATAGCTTTCAACTTCTGTTGACCTAAGTCTACGGCTACTATGTGGTACCAGAGCTCTAAGCCCTTCAAGTTGACCTGGTGAATATTTAGGAGGTTTCCCTTGTATTCTCCGGGATTGTCTCGGCAATTCCGCCACAATTAAAAATTATCTAATCACACGCAAACAAAGAAAAATTTCAATGAAAACACTTAAAGTCTCTAAGAAACAAACAATTGAATCATTTGCTTAAAAATCTAAGAGTTCAAACCACACACAAACAAGTAACTTTCCGTACTAAAATCACTAGTTGGTGATTAAATCCAACTTAGTAGAATTTTAACACGAAAAGGGCAGTTGGAACAACTACCCCGACAACCTGCTTAATGAAACAGACTGGCACAAGTTTCTTCACAAAACCATCTCGAGTGAAGAGATCCCCCCAGAGAGTCCAAGTGAGTCTAGTCGATGTCTGTTCCAGGTACAGTGGGATCTTCCCTCCACCGTCACCTTAAGGAAGAATCCTAAAGATTATGGTCACTAAGGTTACCAACTGAAACAAATATACCTGGGGGAATAGTTTACGATCCGACACACACGCAAGGGCAGAGTAACAAAGCTCAATCCCCTTGAAGGCTCCTTGAACAGAATCCAAGGTTTACCGACAAGTGACCCCTGGTTCCTCGACAATGGTCTATCCGAGGTTTACCATTTTTAATACGTGTATATCTTCTATCGTTCCCAATGAGGAAGGATTGATTACCCCACTGGTTCAGATATGATCTCGTGCTTAACTCCTTTAAGAGGAGCTTCCTAGAGCATACATGCAACAACTGGAATTCTTCCTACCGCAAGATATGTCTACTTGTTTTTTTTAGCTATCTTGGAGAGTTAATTACTCCCTACTCCAAGATACTAGCCTAAGCTATGTTGGTGATGAGAGCCCTAGAAATAAAAATATTACTAGATGAATTGTATTTAAGCGTTATTTTTAGGAGTTGTTTCTTAAGTCAATGGGTGCGGAAATGAAACTTTGGATGATGTGAAGACTCGACTTCCAAAAAACACTAAAATGCACCTATGATGATATTCAATTCTTTTTTCTTTCAATGAACTTTCTATCTAAAGAAAGAGTTAGAGAATGCAATCCTTCAAATTCCTTCTTTAAACATGAAAAATAATTGAAAGAAACTATTTTGTCTTTTCAATAAATTATCAAAGCTCACAAGAAAAATCCTTTTCTTTTCCAAACTAGAAGCTACAAAACAATTTTCCTCCGAAAGAAAGCTACAAAACTAAAACTACTCAAAACTACAAAATCTAATCTTGAGAACTATGATCTAAATTGAGTAAAATCTTTTTAGATTTTTTTTTTATGAATGTTTTCCTTAGTTGTTCAGCAAACTAAGAATCTATTCATTCAGATAACAAACAGATCAAAAACACTCAAAATATGTTTTTACCAAAAATGAAATTCAAAACTTTGAACCAAGTTTTTTCGAAGATTTGCAAAGAAACAAAAGGCTTAATTTCTCAATATAGGATGTTTTCACAATCAGGTCGGATTCAGAAGACAAAAAGAGATCAATGTAATCTGAGATACTGCAAATTGTCAAAAGTTCGAATCACTACAAAGACCAAGCAGGAAAAACAATCCAATTGGCAAAATCTTCTAGAAAATCATCAAAACATTAACATTGTTGGAGTTCAGTCACAATAAATTCTTGATAGACACAATAACCAGTCTGGGCAAAAACCAAAGATCTAAAAATAAACTAGAAAAAGAAACCTAAATATTTTCTAAAGTTTTTACAGGGTCCACACGTAACCAATATTGACAGGTGCGGTCCCGCACTGTATTCTTAGAGAAAGTGCGAATCTGCCCACACTGTCAAAGTAACGCAGAGTGCGGTCCTAGGAAAAATTATAGAAAAACTTAAAATACTTCTAAATTTTCAAAAACAGAGAAAATCTAAAGTACCCAGAGAGATATGTATCAATCAAAAACCAGGAAAAAATGTTTTCTCAAATCAAAAATAAAAGAGAACCAAAAACAACAAGTTCTTTCCCCAGTGGAGTCACCATTTTGTTGTGTAGATTAATCCGTCTTGCGGACAAGACCGATCTCTCTAGTACTAAAAGTAACTAGCAACAAACAGACAATTATACTAATCTCTCTCTAAGCATATAAGATTCATAAAAACACTATATAGGTGTAAGGCCTACCTTATATCCAACGCTTGCTTTATTTCGTTAAAGTCCTTCCCGTGCACTGAAAGAACGTTCCTCGTGAATCTGCAGTCACAAACAAGAAAAAAGATTACACAACACCTGTATAAACATTATTATAAATCATACTTATCATAATGATCAAGGAATTTATGAAATAAACCATGAATCGACAGTTTAATGAGAGAAATGAGTATATTTGTATTAACTTCAAATAAAGAAAACCTTTACAACCTGTGCCTTGATGTTCTGCAGGTCCTCCTAGGGTCTGAAGCAGGAATCTCTTCTAATTTGACAAGCATTGCACTCTTTGAACCAAGACAAATAAAGATGAGTGATTTAACCTCACAGAAAGTCTTAGTTAACTGAGTCTGAATCTCAACAGCATTTAACTTCAAATATCTTAAGCTTGAACTCCCTTTGAGGCTACCCAAGGCCTCTTTTTATAGTGGAAAAGAGGAGGTTTCTTGTTCCAAATATGAAGGGATATAATCCTCCTTCAAAGGGATTAGCTCCTTACATCAAGGGGTTAGCTCCATCAAGTGAGGGATGCATGAACCTTCTCAAAGCGTATCCATTCTCGAAAATTCCCATCTAGAATCTTCTAGAATTCATCTGAAATTCACTTTTTATCTTTACTTTCTCGCCTTTTTGTATTTTACAGAGGTCCGCACCCATTACACAAAGAAAGTGTGGTATGGTTCCACATGAGGGCTGAACTTTAGGTGCGGGACCGCAGGGAATGAACAGAGAAAGTGCGATACCAATTCTTAGGGGGATTTAGGGACTTTTTCTGGTTTTTGAAGCTTGACATGAGGAGCTGATATGTTAGACTTTCAAAGGGAGGAAGTATGAGTAATAATGAGCTCATACTCATAGTAAAATGTCAGGATGACAGATTTTAGTGTAATAGTACACCTACTCCTAAGTTTAGAGCCCGAAAGCTACGACTACTATATTTGAATATTACTAGTGCTCCAACTAAGATCTTGAATATTTTCAGCTGATGATAGATGATATGTTTTATCTCAACCACAAACTCCCTTGTACTTCCTCTAGAAGAAGAGGAGAGATTGCAATGTATAATACAAAAGGTTGATTTATCAGTAGCACTATAGCTAAAGTTCCATGGTTTTTTAAACATAGATATATGTTGTATTCAATTTTGATCGATTGGGATTATTCTTCCTTGTATAGGTGCATTGTATATTTCTCTTCAGTACATCCTGTGAAAATGATCCAAATCGGGATTTTCTTAATGACATGCTTTTCTTCCTCTCTGATTTTTCTACTTCATTGTACTTTCTCACGCCGAAGGGTGAATGCACTTGTAAATTTAACATAATTTCTTATAGGTCATTTTTTTTCTTCCAGTATATTCTTGGATGGTCATACTTTTCTTGTTGAATCCATTCGAGACTTAAAGCGACCCCACATTTCTACCTACATCCAACCATTAATCCATTATAAAATTCACTGAACTGCCATCCAAGAAAATACATTTACATATATTTCATATTACAATTAGATAACTGACATCCAAAATTTTTATGTAGTTGAATAACTATATAGATTTTCTATAAACACAAAAGTAAAGATATATCATTCTATCTAATCAAGGTGACTCTAATGCCACAAGAAGAGGTGAATTTTGCCAACGGGCTAGTGTCACAAGTTTGGTTCCCACAATAAAATAATTCAACTTATTTCATAATTGTTTATATGTCTTTGATGATAGGTGAATCTTTTATCCAATTCTCTCCTACTTCTGCATCTCTTTCTACTCTCAACCATCATGTGATTTTGAGCTACAAGCGTCTCCCCATCTTCAAATCTAGAGTCCCCATAAAATTTGAAACCAAAAAGTTGTTGATGATGATTCTCAAATTCTTCCTCTTCATAATCATAGTCACAGAGACATAATCCATCCGAGGCTTCATATGAACTAATTAATTGATCAACCATTAGTCTGTGCTTTTCCTTCTCAGGGATTGATTCCCATTTGAAAGACACTGAACAAAGGCTAGCTAAACGTGGAGTCTTTGTCCCCAGTGTTGGAAATATGATGCAGAGTGTTGTCCTTGATGGCAACCTACTTGATGAAGTTGTCTTTTGACAAACAACCTAGTTGAGATTGATGTAAATCTAATGTGGAGATTGTTGGCGTATGTTGTCCTTGATGGAAACCTACTTGATGAGTTGCCTATAAGCAACCTATGTGTTAAATATGTAAATATGATGTATCTACAGATCAAATCAGGAGTAACAGAAGAAAGGAATTTCAGGAAGTACCAAAGAAATGATAAATAATGTATGTCACTATGCATACGCGGGTTTGTTAAGGCGAAGTAGCGTATGTCTGCAGAAAATTACGTGCCAAGTTGTGTATGCCTAATTACGCTCTAAATTGATAAAACCAGGGGTTCTTACCATGGTATTGACCCATTGTATTGAGCGCTGGATTATCTATTTGATCCCATCCAGGAATACCATTAGAAGTGGTGTGGTTTTGGCTCATGGTATTGATAAAGGCTAAACCTATATAAGGAGAAGAAGATCATTGTGCAAGGGTGTGCATGTGTCTAGGTATTGAATGAATACTTCACTTTGAAGTATATCTGCATGATTGAACTTTGTTCTTGATTGATAAATCTGAATCTATGATGCACCCATGGATGGTTCAAAATCCTTAGATATGATGATGATGAATCTCTAAAACGATCTTCAGAAGAAGAACTGGTGAAGATCTGGCGCAAAAGTCTGCTGAAGGTAATGAAGAAATCTGGGTAAGTTTGTAGATCTGGTCTGTTCTGCAAGGATTTCATTTACAGATCTATACGCGAGTTTGTTGTGTAAAAAACACGTGTATACATAGATCTAATCTAATAAAAGTGTGTATGGGAAGTTAGGTTTTACTGAAAAATGCACAGATGTATATGTGGATTAGTTTCATGAAAAGCGCATGTATACACGGGTATGATTAAATAAAAGTGTGTATGGTATTTGAACTAATGGTTGCTCATGGTTGAATGTGTTTCTGCATATCTATTCTGAAGTCTGGGTAACCTCTGATATTCTGGTTACAGTGGTTTCAATGTTCTGTTTGAAGTATTGGGCAAAGTATGGTTGATGAAAAATGAAGGGTTGAGTTGAAGCTGTTTGATCCAATGTGAAAATTGATGAAACGTGGTCTGCAATGGTGCTGAGGGTCAAGCCTTCAGTGAGGGGGTAGTGGCTCCCTTCCAGTAGTAGCTGGTAACCGAGAGTAGGGGGTTGTAGCTCCCTTCCAGGAGAGACTGGTAAATGAGAAAAGGTTGTGGCCTTCTGTAGGTGGGTTCCTATGTGCTAGTATGAGTCTGCGCCAGTACATGGTTGTAAGAAGTTTTCTTTACATAATAAATATTGAAGACTGAGACGACGACAGCGGTGGTTTTCTCCCAAATTGGGTTTCCACCTTAAATCCTGGTGTTCATGTGTGATGATTTATTCTGTTCTTTCTGCATCTATTTACTGCTTACTATACATCTGATGAATGAATGATGCAATGATCCAAGTTAAGAATTAAATGCAATAATTATATACGTGAGTTGTCTGAAGGATATTCGCGTGTATACACGAGTTTTATTCAGCAAAGTAGCATATGGGTTGTAGAGAAAGAAAAAGTTAAAAAGTTTTCAGTCTACACTAAATACTGATTCACACCCCCAACCCCCCCCCCCCCTCTTAGTATTTTTCCCAACAATTGGTATCAAAGCAGGTCCTTCTGAAAAAGCTTAGCTGCTAGAAGGAAGATCAAGAAAGATGAGAAATAAAGATGGAACAACATCTATCAAGCCTCTGCTCTTTAATGGAACCAATTTAATCTTCTGGAAAACAAGGATGAGATCCTATCTTCAGTCTATGGGAACATATGTATGGGTCATTGTTGAACAAGGATATAAATATCTAGCTACAATACCAAAAGATCCGACTGAAAAGAAGAATTATGAATCAAATGAAAAAGCGGTCAATGTTATAACGGGAAGTCTGACTGAATATGAATTTGTCAAAGTCATGTAGCTAAATATAGCAAAGGAAATGTGGGACAAAATCATTCTAAGTTATGAAGGTGATGCAAAGGTAAAAAGTGCAAAAATCCAAACTCTCAGAATTGAATATGAAAATTTGAAGATGTATAGTGATGAGAGTATTGCCAGTTTCTTTTTACGTGTTGATGATGTTGTAAATCGTATGAGAAATCTGGGAGAAACAATAACTGAATCCACTTTGGTTGAGAAAATTTTAAGATCGCTAACAAAAAAATTTGAGTCAAAAGTTTCTGCTCTTGAAGAAAAACAAGATCTTCAAAATCTTACTATGGTACAACTTCATGGCATACTAATCGCATATGAAATGAGAAGAGGAGGACCATCTGAAGTAAAAGAGGTTGTCTTCAAAGCTTCTGCAAAAGGGAAAGAAGTACAAGAAGCAGAATGATCAGGATATATCTCAGAAGAAGATGAGGCAAATTTTGTAAAGAAACTCCAACTTGGCACAGGACGATTCAGAGGTAAGCTTCCTTTCAAATGTTTTGAGTGTGGAAGAATTGGTCATTATGCTGCTAAGTGTCCTCATAAAGAAACACCTGCAAAAGGGAAGGAAGTAGTAAGAAGGAATAAGAATCGGTTTAACACTAGAAAAAAGTTACTATATTCATGAAGACAGTGATGGGTTATCTGATAGTGAGGAAGAATGTGAACAATATCTTAGACTTCTCATGGCATTTGAATCTAGTGTAGAAAAGGATACTTTTTTGGATGCTCTAGAGGAAAATTACTTTCTTGAAGAAAACAATCAACTCAAAATGCACTTAAAAGAAAGTAAAATTATCTTAGAAGAAAGGAAAATAACCATAGAGACTCTGGAAAAGCAGGTTGAAGAAGCAAAGAAACACATTGAGAAATTAGAATGTGAAGTGGTAAGTCTAAGAAAAGATTCTGAGAAAGTAAAGACTCTGAATCTCAGATTTGCTAAAGGATCTGAAACCTTAGATGAGATTATGAAGGTACAACATTCTCCTCTTATAAAAACAGGTCTTGGATATACCGGAGAATCCTCTCAAGCTTCAGTACCAAATTATCTAAAAGAAGCTACAGCTGGTTTACAAAATTCTGCCACTCAGCAAGGGAATAAAGAATCATTGCAGGTAAAGCATGATCATCTCAATTAAAAGAACACTAACAGGAATATCTCTCAAAGAAACACCAATCAATACGTAAATCCAAGTAGAAGATTTCATGATCACAGAAATTTCTTCTTCAATGGACAATGTTTCTCATGTCACAATTTTGGTCATAAAGCTGCTCAATGTGTTGCATATAAAACTATCATGACTAGAGAAGAAAGAAAGAAAATGATTGAATTTCAGAAGAATACCTATAACAACTTTTCTCCTCTTCTAAATGAAGTTGAATGTGCTTATTGCAATAACTTTGGGCATGAAGAATCTGAATGCAGGAGAAAAGTTCAGCCAAAAGAGCATTTTCCTTCAAGATCCAAAGTATGGAAAAAGAAGGAATTACAGGTTGAAAATTGTGGCATAGCATTATTTGCAGAAGGTGAAGAAAATCAATGGTACATTGATATTGGATGCTCAAGACACATGACAGGTGACAAAAACAAACTTCTTGCATATAGTGCTCTAGAAAAGGAAAAGAAAGTTACATTTGGAAATGATAATCCTGCTGTAATTAAAGGAAAAGGGTATGTGTTTCTAAAAGAAAAGGTGAAGGCTAATGATTTCATGTATGTGGATGGCTTAAGGCATAACCTGTTAAGTGTAAGTCAAATGTGTGATCAAGGAACTGAAGTTGTCTTTAGTTCAAAAGAATGTGTGGTTCGTGATCTTGATATAGGAAAAACAATTATAAAAGGAAAAAGAACTCGAAGAAATCTGTATGTATTAAAGAACTGTAAATAAAAAATTTACTTGAGTCAATATTCAGAAAATTGGCTATGGCATAAAATGTTGGGGCTTCTAAGCTTCTCTCAAATCAACAAATCAAGCAGACTTAATGCTGTTCGTGGTCTTCCCAATATTACTCTACCTGAAAGTATCATATGCAAATCTTGCCAATTCGGCAAGCAGACCAGAGTGCAATTTAATGCCAAGGAAGGATCATCAAGTAGGCCTCTTGAACTAATTCATACTGACATATGTGGACCTATGAGGAAAAATTCACTTCGTGGTGAACAATACTATATCTTATTTATTGATGATTTCTCTAGAATGTGTTGGATTGGGTTGCTTAAACACAAAGACGAAGCATTTGAGAAATTTCAGATCTTCAAGGCTCTGGTTGAAAATGAATTAGATCTAAAATTCAAATGTCTTAGATCTGATCGAGGAGGAGAATATACTTCAAACGAATTCCTTGAATTTTTTGAACAACATGGCATAAAAAGACAGTTTTCTGTAGCTGGCACTGCACAATAAAATGGCGTAGCAGAAAGAATGAATAGAACAATTCAACAAATGGCTAGAGCTATGCTTGATGCTTCTGGAACACCTGACACATTTTGGGGAGAAGTAGCACATACAGTGGTAAACATTCTCAACAAGGCACATGTTCGTGTAAATAGTGACAAAACTCCATATGAACTCTAGTATGGTAATTCTCCATCTGTGAAGCATTTTAGAGTTTTTGGAAGTAAATGCTTTAACAAAAATAATGATGAAAAACTTGGCAAGTTTGAACCTAGAGCAGATCAAGGAATACTTCTTGGTTACTCCTCTACAAGTAGAGCATATAAATGTTACAATAAAATACTTTAGAAGATTTTTGAATGTATTGATGTTGTTATTGATGAGTCTCCCGCAGCCCCAAAGGAAGAAAAACAAACAACAAATGAAGACGATGGTGACTTATGTCCTTCTACATCAAATAGCAATGATATAGACAGTGAACCCAATGAAGAACCTGAAGATGATTTATTTGAAAAGGCTCCATCCAGATATGTTCAAAATAATCATCCAGAATCTCAAATTTTGGGAGATAAGGGATCAGGTGTACAAATAAGGACTCTTGTGGGATCTTCTAGCTATTTGGCATTTCTATCTACTATTGAACCTCACAATGTCAATCAAGCTAGCAAAGATGAATGTTGGGTTCAAGCCATGAATGAAGAGCTTGATCAAATTGAAAAGAATCACACTTGGGAATTAGTACCAAGACCTGATAACAAAAATGTCATTGGAACTAAATGGATACTCAACAAGAAGGTATAGACTTTGAAGAAACTTTTTCTCCTGTAGCTAGACTTGAAGCCATAAGAATGTTTCTTTCCTTTTCAAGCTTTCAACAAATCAAAGTTTATCAAATGGATGTTAAATATGCATTTCTCAATGGTGATCTAGAAGAAGAAATTTATATAGAACAACCAGAAGGATTCATTTTGGGAAATGATGAATATCTTGTTTGTAGACTTAAAAAGGCTCTATATGGTCTCAAACAAGCTCCAAGGGCATGGTATTATTGTCCTGACAAATATCTTCATCAACAAGGATTTTCAAAGGGGTATGCTGATAGCAAATTATACACAAAAATTGAAAATGATAAACTTCTGATTGTGGTTGTATATGTTGATGATATCATTTTTGGAAGTAATGAGGAATATATGAGTTAGAAATTTTCTTCTGTCATGCAGCAAGAATTTGAAATGTATTTACTTGGGGAACTAACATTCTTTCTTGGATTGCAAGTGCATCAAACTATAGATGGTATATTATTATCACAAGAAAAATACCTTAAGCAAATTCTGAAGAAGTATGGCATGGAAGAATGCAAACCTATAATTACACCAATGATAATCAGATGTAATATCAGTTCTCATGATGATTCCCCCACGGTGAATCAACCAGAATACAGATCTATGATAGGAAGTCTACTTTATCTCACTGGGACTAGACCAGACATTATGCATGTTGTTGTTATTGTTGGACGATTCCAAGCTAATCCAAAAGAGTCTCACCTTCAGGCTGTCAAAATGATATTCAAATATCTACAAGGAACTCAAGACTTTGGACTATGGTATCAAAAGAATGTTGATTTTACTCTTCATGCTTACACTGATGCAGATTGGGCTGGAAATGTTGATGATCGGAAAATCACTAGTGGTGGAGCATTATATATGGGGCCTCGGTTAGTATCTTGGTTCAGCAAGAAGCAAAAATCTGTTGCCTTATATACAGCAGAAGCAGAATATGTGGCTGTTGCATCATGTTGCACACAACTTCTTTGGATGATGCAAACCTTACAAGACTTTCAAATCAAGTTCTCACCTCCTATCTCCATTATGTGTGATAATACAAGTGCCATTAGTATTTCAAAGAATCCTGTTATGCATTCAAAGACCAAGCACATTCCCATCAAGTATCACTTCTTACGTGAACAAGTGCTTGAACAAAAGGTGAAGCTGGAGTATGTTCCCTCCAAAGAACAAGTGGCTGATATATTTACCAAAAATCTGCCCAGGGAAGCATTCGAATATCTCAGACAGAAGCTGGGAGTAATCTTTGTCATGCGAAAGATCAGATCTACTTAAATTCAAAAGATTAATTTGGATACGTGGTTTCCTTAAAGACAGTCCCGTATATACGCTAGTTTATACAAAGAAAACCGCATATGGTTAATTTCTAACAAATTTTACTTGGGGTCAGCATTCTTCGGCACAACTGCAGTGCTGTTTGATATCTCTGATGATGTTTCAGCTCTTATATTTCTGTTTCATTCTCTGATATTGGGTGAAGATGCCTTGATGATTGGCTGTTGAAAGTGTTCAGGTTGCACAAGCTAAGGAGGAGTTTTGGTCATATGGAAAGGATGCATTGGATGCACAGTTTCAGGGGGAGCATTAGCCGTGCTGAATGTAATGCATTGTTAGCATTATGATGATTCTGAAATATGATCTCTTTCTTGAGGTCCTTTTGGTATTTGATCATATTTTTAATTTGATGAAAAGGTCATGTTGAGACCTATGATGTAAAATTGTAATATTTGGTCATGTAAGAACTTGAGTCAAATTTGTAAACCCACTTGGTTGGGTAGTTGAGTCAACATATGTAAATCCACTTGGTTGGATAATTGATGTAAGTATGAGTCCTTGGTGATAGGAAAGGTCTTAGAGTCATCAACTTCATTGAAAAATATGTTTTAAGATTCAGTATGAACTCAGGGGGAGCATGGTAACTTCAGTACACATTAGATCGACTAAGCTCTTCTTTCTGCAAGGGAAGAAAAACCTTTGTTTTGGTTTTAATCCGTCTTTTTCCCTTGATGTCAAAAGGGGAGAGTATCTTGATGTTTGAATAAGGGGAAAGTATTTGATCCGCCCTTTGCCCTTGATGTCAAAGGGGGAGAGTATCATGGTGTTTGAATAATGGTTATAATCAATGTATCTATCTGTTATGGTGATCAAACACCATCATGGTTGCCATCAAGTCAAAAGGGAGAGATTGTTGGCAATATGATGCAGAGTGTTGTCCTTGATGAAAACCTACTTGATGAGTTTCCTATAAGAAACCTATGTGTTAAATATGTAAATATGATGTATCTACAGATCAAATCAGGATTAACAGAAGAAATGAATTTTAGGAAGTACCAAAGAAATGATAAATAAGGTATGTCACTATGCATATGCGGGTTTGTTAAGGCGAAGTAGTGTATGTCCACGGAAAAGTACGTGTCGAGTCGTGTATGCCTAATTGCGCTCTAAATTGATAAAACCAGGGGTTCTTACCATGGTATTGACCCATTGTATTGAGCGTTGGATTATCTATTTGATCCCGTCCAGGAATACCATTGGAAGTGGCGTGGTTTTGGCTCATGGTATTGATAAAGGCTAAACCTATATAAGGAGAAGAAGATCATTGTGCAAGGATGTGCATGTGTCTAGGTATTGAATGAATACTTCACTTTTAAGTATATCTGCATGATTGAACTTTGTTCTTGATTGATAAATCTGAATCTATGATGCACCCATGGATGGTTCAAAATCCTTAGATATGATGATGATGAATCTCTAAAACGATCTTCAGAAGAAGAACTGGTGAATATCTGGCGCAAAAGTTTGCTGAAGGTAATGAAGAAATCTGGGTAAGTTTGTAGATCTGGTCTATTCTGCAAAGCTTTCATTTACAGATCTATACGCGAAGTTGTTGTGTAAAAAGCGCGTGTATACGCAGATCTGATCTAATAAAAGCGCGTATGGGAAGTTAAGGTTTACTGAAAAATGCACAGATGTATACGCGGGTCTAATTAAATAAAAGCACGTATGGTATTTGAACTAATGGTTGCTCATGGTTGAATGTGTTTCTGCATATCTATTCTGAAGTCTGGGTAATCTCTGATATTCTGGTTACAGTGGTTTCACTGTTCTATTTGAAGTATTGGGAAAAGTATGGTTGATGAAAAATGAAGGGTTGAGTTGAAGCTGTTTGATCCAGTGTGAAAATTGATGAAACATGTTCTGCAATGGTGCTGAGGGTCAAGCCTTCAGTGATGGGTTAGTGGCTCCCTTCCAGTAGTAGCTGGTAAACGAGAGCAGGGGGTTGTAGCTCCCTTCTAGGAGAGACTGGTAAACGAGAAAAGGTTGTGGACTTCTGCAGGTGGGTGCCTGTGTGCTAGTATGAGTCTGCGCCAGTACATGGTTGTAAGAAGTTTTCTTTACATGATAAATATTGAAGACTGAGATGACGACAACAGTGGTTTTCTCCCAAATTGGGTTTCCACCTTAAATCCTAGTGTTCATGTGTGTTTCTTATGTGTGATGATTTATTCTGTTCTTTCTGCATCTATTTACTTCTTACTATACATCTGATGAATGAATGATGCAATGATCCAAGTTAAGAATTAAATGCAATAATTATATACGCGAGTTGTTTGAAGGATATCCACGTGTATACACGAGTTTTATTCTGTAAAGTAGCATATGGGTTGTAGAGAAAGAAAAAGTTAAAAATTTTTTAGTCTGCACTAAATACTGATTCACCCCCTCCCCCTCTCAGTATTTTTCCCAACACCCAGGGCTTCAGATAAAAATCCCTGGACGATATGGGAAACCTCATAGAAGTAGCACTGGGATTACTATTATTAATGGAGCCTTCGTCATATTCTTGCTCGAATTTCATCCTTTAATGCCCAAAGCATGAATATTATTGTGAATTTAACAACATTTACTTCATGCCATTGGTTTTTTTCCAAGTATGTTCATTTTTAGCTTGTTAATCCCTCACAGTGTTTACTTCGTGCCATTGGTTTTCTTCCATTATGTTAATTTTGGGGTTTGTAATCCTTTAATATGGATTTGGATTCACTCACATACCACACTTTCAAAATAGGGACCTTGATTAATCATATTTTTTGGACCAATTTTTGAACAACTCCTCTACTCAATTTAAACCTTGGAAAACCAAATTGGTGTTTTAAAGACTGTACCTTTGTTTCTGTTGATCAATTTAAGATCTATACTTCCATAAATGTTTTAGGATCTATTATTAAAATGCATATGTGGACCTATTAAGCTATGGTAAGAAACCATGGGTTGAGTTTGAGCCGTGAGATTAGTTAACTAAAAATAAAGAAAAGAGAGAGCTTTGTGAATGAGTTACCGTTCCACTTCAGGAATCTGGACTCTGAAGTAGGACAGGGAACTAATTTAGCCTAGACCCATATAATCTTGGATATGATATGCACATTATGGTTGCATACATGAGTTACAGTATATGATATATGAATGATCTGTTACTATGAGCTCAATATCCATTGATTTGTTTGAACTCAAGATATGCAACATCAGGCTTCACAAGATGCTTATTGAATCATTTTTTAGATGTTTCTGGGTTTGTGTGCATATTCAACATTACCAAGTGTACCATAAAAATTCAATAAACCATTAAAAAAGTACATAAAGAATTAATGTGTCACCACACTCACTCAGGTTGTAGAATGCATGTTGCTTCTCTCTATGCAAATAGGATCCTCTACTATAATACCTATATATTTTATATAATTCTGATAATGTTGTCAGTTTGGAGTAAGTTCAAGTAAAGAAAAATTTAGAAAATTTCAAAACTCTTTTAAAGTTGTCCTTGAGTCACCCTAAGAAACTTTTTTTCCCTTATTTCATTTTATTTATTGAAGTTCTCTAACATATCAGTCTATGTGAAAATTGAGTTCAAACAATAGAGATCTCGTAGCCTACTGTATTGTTCATTCTGTTAGAGTCGATCTTTACATCCCTCCGTTAGAGATCATTTCTCTTATTGCATTTCATTCTTAGGTGTCTCATTCATCTCATTCATCTGCATTCCGTTAGGGGCATGTCATTATCTGACGGAAGGGCTTTGTCTCTTCACTCGTTTCCCTCATGTTTGTACCTGCTGGTTGGTCAAAATTTATCAAAATTCATCAAAGTTGATTCCAGTCATTTACAGTCATAAATGGTATTTTGGTCGAACAAGAGTCATTTCAGTTTAGGTCTAGGGTTTGGTCTTCAGAATGTCAAATAATACCGGCAGACCATGAGCATGCCTTCAATAAGTTTTCATTTCAAGATTTCCATCATCAATAATGCTCAAAGATGTTTCTTCCTTAAAACTCTGTTTTGAAAAAGAAATCGTCAAATTTATTGTTTGTAATAAATATGTATTTTTAAAGTTTTTCGTCATGAAGTACTTCAGATGCACCCCTGGTCATCCTTTGCCAAAATCCAATGCCACCATCCCTGCAAAAAATCAACCAAGAAAGCCATCAATTCAGCCAAAAATCAAAGAGGAAACAAAAAGACAGAGTTTGTATTAAAGTGAAAAAGTGCCAATCCAAAACATTACAAAGTGGTTTTTTGAGAAACAAAAATCAAATCCATCACTATTTGATGTATTTTCATTGTTTGAATAGCCATTTTCATCCAAGAGATTGATTGAAAGTCAAAGTTTAGTGGTGAGAGGGCGAAACAATAATTTTGAAGCCAAGACTGTGTTTAGAGTGTGTGCGACGCATTGGGTAAGAGCGCGACGCACATAGGCTGTGCGATGCACTGGGCCTCCTGCCATAGTGCATTTTTCCATTGGCGCGGTGCATCCACGGAGCGTGGCGCACTGGGCTTGTGCGCGGCGCACAGAGCTTCCAAGACTGAAATTCATCACCGCTTCATCAAATTTTAAATCAACTCGAAACTTTTTCTCCAAGTAAGTGTTAGTGTGCCTTTGCCATTGATTTCAGTTTGTATTTGCTGCTATTTAGAGTGGAGGTTATAAGAGTTTGAAGGCCAAATTTTAAACCCTAAATCCATATCAAAATCTTCTCCCTTAGGGTTTATGTTTGAAATTTAAAGTCAGCTTGTTGATGCCAATTTGTTCGAACTCCATTCCCCATCACTATCACACTGTTATCATATCCCTCTCCTATTCCCTATTCCTCTACAAAACTACTCATATCCTTACTTCACATTTTTCCTATCCTAAACCCTACAATTTTTCCCTCTCCCATATCACTTATAAAACCCCTAAATTCCAAAGTTCCCCAAACAGTCAAGTGACTGTTATTGTATTAAATTCACTTGATAAACCCCCACTTTTCCCACTGTTCATACTTACCACAACCCTTCATTTCACTTTGGCATATTTGGCATTGAAGAAAAAACACCTATTTCTCATTTTCAAACAAACCAAACTCTTATTTTCACCACATATATATCAGCATATACTTGTAATACACATTGCAAAGCACCATGTCAGAGACAGATTCATCATATGAGCAAGAATATGAGCAAGACAGTGACTCAACCACAGAGCTAAATGTACCGAGAAGGCCTCATAAAAGTGTTAATCATGTCAGATAAGAGCCCACTTCCTTGACTCAGTTGTAGGCCTGCCCGCTTGCAATGTCATGCTTTCAGCAACATTCATGTTTTCAGTATTGTGAGATGATTGCTTAGATTCAGTATCATCAGGAGTTGGTTCACTTATTTTTCCTAAATTTGTGTGATGGTCATGTAAACCTTGCTGGAGTGAACTTCACCTTGAAACCAGAAACCATTTCTCAGGCAACTGGGATACCAAACGTAGGTGAAGAGTGGAATAAGAGACAACAGCTGGATAGAGCATATTATGAACCTTACATCAGGCCTCATTATATGAGGCGGCTCAGCAGGGTGTTTCCTTTCAAATTCTTGAAGGAGTCCTATGCACCATTAATGAAGCTCATCATTAGATACTTCAGTTGCAAGGGTAGATTCTCACGCCTTTATGCATACCATATCAGACTTTTGATGCATTTCACGAGAGTGAGGATGATGAGCATTCCATACTTCATGTGCGGAAACATAGAGCGAATGACTTCTCTTGTGCAGAAGAAGACTCCAGAGCAGCAGCATAACAACATTTATCATTATGCGCTCATCAAGATGATTGTGGTACATCAACTTGGATTGCAGGGCATTGCATGGGAGGAGTTAATTTCCCGTGACTTCTTTACAGCCCCTCAGCCTCCTCCAGAGATTTTTCATGATGAGGGTGAGCCTTCACATCAGTTTGAGGTTCCTGAGACAGAGCCTATAAGTGTTCCAGTTTGTGTTACCTATCAGAGAGGTACCAGATCCTTATTTGCAGCAGCACGACGAGTACTATCTCCACCCGAGGTGGAAAGGGTCTCGTTACCTTCGACGACAGCGCGATTACTATATCCACATGGCGTGGAAGGGGTCTTGCCTTCTACATTAGCACAGGTACAGGATAGAGGCAAGAAGCCTATGCAGGATGAGGGCCCCTCAGGAGGCCAAGATACTGATTTTATATTGATCGATGTTGATTCGAGCTCTCCCAGCTCAAAGCAGAAAGAAACCATCCAGGAGCAGAAAGCCGAGATCGACGCATTGAACGAGAAATTGCAGAGAGCTCAGTGGGTTATAAATTACTTGGAGCAGCGAAATAAACAATTGGAGGATCAACACACACTCATGGAGCTGCAGAGAATCCGCGAAGACCGGGAATTGGCCCGAAAGAGACCAGGTGACATGACACCGTTTGAGCGGGAGACTTGCCTTACAAGAGTCAACATTCATATTGAGAAACTATTGGCGAAGGCCAATAGGGACAAAGACATGCTCAAGCATATGAAGAACCACTATTGGGCCCACACATGTTTGCAAAGTGAAAATGAAGATCCTAAAGGCGAGACTGAGGAGAGCACTGAAACGTCGGAAAAGGCCTGATCCACTTTGAATCTTGGCTGAAGCTTCTTTGGCTGAGCATGAAACTTGATGGGGAATCGTCACTCCAAATTTCAGCAATTTTTGGGAAAGTTTTGTCATTTTTGAAAATTTGGGTCGCAAAAAAGATTTTTCCGCCCGACGCGTCACGCCACTTGGTGCGCGCTTACGTTTGAGAGATCTTCTCGAGGAAAAATTGACATTTTTGGGTTTTTTATGATAAATTATGCATTCTCAGGAATGGCTGAGAGATTTCATCAAGTTTTGGATGGTCTTAAGGGTCAAAAACACTCCAAAATGGCTTTTCTGCCACCTTTTGCACCAGCAGGAACCAGTCTTGGGAGATTGAAGTTTTAGAGGGCAAATGAACTCCGAATTGAAAAATTCCACCTGGGTTGGATATTAGACAGATAGGGCTTTCCAACAAGCTATCATGATCTCAATTTGGACTTTAGGAAGTGTTTCAAAAATAGGCTCAAAGTGGCGCAACGCATTGAGTTTTTGGGCGTGGCGCATAGAGAAATTTGGCCTCATTTTGACTCTTCAGCTCAGAAATTCGCCCAGTTTTGACTAGTTTCACCTTTGATGTAATTATTGATATATATTGATGTAACTTGATGAATATGATGTAATTTTGGCTCACATTTACTTGTTCTAGAGGATTCATTCACTAAAAAGTGAAAATTAAATGAATGGATCAGTTTCCTAGCATATAGAGGCAAGTTGTTTGATTGCCTAGATTTCAGTTCCTTGTTTAGAATTGGTCGAAACAGCTCCTAGAAGGATGATCTAGACCCATAGAGGCATGGGAAGTGGTTAGGATGGTCTATATATTGTATTTTCTGAGACATTTTCAGGGTTGGATACTTAGGAAAAGTTTGGCACTTCATTGTACATACACTTCTGCATTTTTGGCAAAGGAAAGACTAGGGTTTTGCAGCAGTTGTTGGGATCCTTGTGGCTCTGGTTTTTTAGGACGTTTTTCTCCATGTATCTATAAGTTTCATTAATTTTATATTTATGCCATTTCCCTTCTCTTTGCTTCTTAATTAAACAAATGAGTAACTAAGGTAGAATTCATTAGTTTGTTGGTGATCTGCCTTAAACTTTTGTTTAGTTTCATATGTTTTCGTCGGTTTGAAGAGGATCCTTGCACCCTCTTGCCCTCTTCAGCTCCTCAGCAGTCTTTTCCATCCATTCATTGAATCTAAGACATCAAATTCATTGCCTTCCCTGCCCCAACTTGAACTCTGCAAGAATTTGGCCTCATCCCCAAGCCTAAAATTTCCTTTCCCTTTTTCCAACTAAAACCCCTTAAAAATCATTCCAAAATCCTTGATTAATATACCTAGCCTAAAATTAGCACTCATTTCAGTCATCTCAAGGCCTATTGATACATTTTTCCTGAGATTGACCTGGAGAGAGAGCTCTCCTGTTTTGGTAGGACTAGCTACCAGACTAAGCGTGGTTTCATGTTACCCTAAATCCCACCTTCCTTCAGCCTAAGGTGGATTTAGGAAATAACATAGTGGCGACCATACTGGGGAAAAAATGGTTTGCTTGTTGGTGTTATTTGTTTCATAAGTTACAGACATAGCCTGAAGTTACGCCAGGTAGCTTTAGAAACACTTTTTCTTTGCATTAGTGGAAGTAGATAAACACTGCTTCGGTCAATATCCGGTTTAGCTTGTGAACGTGACATTTGACTTGTGAATTACCCCAGTATATTAGGTCGTTCTAGACTTTTGGGTGATTGAGTCTAGAATTTGATAGGCTGAAATAGATCGGTTTTGTCCTTTGATTTTTGAATAGATCAACACACTGGCTTCAAGAAGACATACTAGAGCTAATCTCGATATTGATCCGCCTCCATTGTATGAGAATCCCAATCTGATTTCAAGAATCCTCTGTCGAGAAAGTCCCGTGATCGCTTTGTTTAAATCTCATTCATGCCCTATTGTATTTGAATTCCTTGAAGATATTGAGTTTGATGATCAATTCGAGTTGTCGTTGTTTGAAACTAAGTCTGAAAGTGCTACTGGTTCTACTGTCATAAATCCCGAGTTTATCAACTATCTTGAGATTGAACAAGCTAATAGATCCATTGATAGTTACATACTGAACATTCAAAACTCTATTGTGGCAACGAATATTCCTGAGTTTATCGAATCCACATCTGAAACTCTTGGTCCTTCAGCAGTTACTTCTGATTCACAAGTTCACACTAAGCCTTCTTTCATTCCTACTATTCCCGTGCAACCATCTATATCTGATCAACAATCTGTAGTAGTTCCTCCTCCATCTCCACCACATACACCTCTTACATATACTGCTCCTACTCCACCCGTTTCTCCAAGACAGATCATAAATCCACCAAGAGAAATGGCTGCTAGATTCGCACCTCTTGTCTTTCCCCAGAACTTAGATCTCATGCCCGTTGATTATCAGAGTAAAATCCCATTGTTTGATGGTACTCCTCAAAGTGTGCCTACTCAACAGAATATTGATAGAATGACTGACTTCTTTGATCTCCACGAAATTGATGAAGAGAATTTCACCATGAGATTGTTTGTGCAAACTTTTGGAGGTGAGGTACGCAAGTGGTTTAGAGCTTTGCAGCCCAGAAGTATTAATGCATTAGATGAGCTTCAGAGACAGTTTCTAGATCGGTGGGAAATGAAGAAATATCCACTTCAAATCACTTCTGAATATACCAAGATCAAACGTAATGCTGGTGAGTCCGTCCAAGACTATATTATCAGATTTAATGCGGTTTATAATGCAATTCCTGATGATTTGAGGCCATATAAGAAGCCAAATTTGTTAAAATTCCTGGATGGTTTTGATCCAGAGATGGCCTATTCATTACGAGACAGAGATCCGCCCACCTTAGAAGATATGAAAAAAATTGCGGTGAGTGTTGAGGCAAATTTGAATGACAAGAGAGCTAGATTGAAAGCAGAGAAGAAAGTTGTAATAAAAGAAGAAACTTCTACATCAGATCAGCTACTTCGTAAATTGGAAAAAATGTTCGAAAGATTCACACTTTATAAGCCTGAACCGTAGATTCGAAATCCCAACTTCCGTGGTCAGCAGCAGCCCCAATTCAGGATCAAACAACGTGAGCAGCGAGCACAAGAACCAGCAGTCCAGCAACAAGTAAAGACACCTCTTCAACAAGATTTTTTGGTCAAGATTCAGATGATGAAGATGATGTAGTAGGGGAGGAAAATCATTTCTTTACTCCTGATGATTCGCCCATTTATATCACTGAAGATGAGGAGTATGCAGAAAGTTTAGCTGTACAAAGAGATGAGGATTTTCTCTTGGCCAATGAGGCAGCTCTTGAGGAAGAATCGAATGAGTATCAGAGAGGTTATATGAATGCCTTGTCAGCCCAGCAGAAGAAATATTCTCTTAGAAATAGAGATGTGCCAGTCAACCCAATCCAAAAGAGAAAGGAAGTTTTAGCACCTAAAAATGATTCACCTGTTGCAGAAAAGAAAGCAAAAGAGATAGTTGATCCTGCTGCCACCAAGTCATCATCAGTAGAAAAATAAAATCAGCCAATTACATCAAGGGAGAAGGATGAAAATAAATATGTTCTAGCCAAAGAGATCGAAAAGACTTCAGCCTTTATTTTGGAGAATGAGATTTCTAAATTAAAGGCATCCATTCCCTTTACTGAACTAATGAAGAACAACAGTTATAGAGGTCAAGTTTCTAAAATTTTGAATTTCGATCCCATGTATGATATGGTGAATATTGAAGATGATCAAAATGAACTGATATTTGGACCAGCTTTATATAGTGAGTCTCCAGATAGCGAAGTGCATCCTTTTTATATCAGTCTTCGATTGCATGAGTTTGTATTGTATAATGCCATGTTCGATTCTGGTGCTTCCCATAGTCTTATGCCGAAGGCAATCATGGAGATGTTGGGTTTAGACATCACTAGGAAGTACCATGATATTTATTCATTTGATTCTAGCAAAGTGAGATGTATTGGGCTCATTAAAGACTTGGTTGTCAGCCTGGATCAGATTCCCAGAAAGAATGTTTTGATGGACGTAGTTGTGGCAGACATTCCTCCCATGTTTGGTATGTTTCTTTCCAGATCTTGGAGAGCCAAATTGAAAGGGAAATTGCAATTAGATTTCTCCTATGCAACAATTCCCGTGTTTGGTCAAATGAGAAAGTTGTACCGAGAACAAAAAATGAAGTATATGATTACAACCAAGGAGAAATTGGTCAATCATCCGATTAATTATGTACATACAGATTTAGAGTCTTTTGTTTTGTTTGTCGATAGTTTCAATGATGTATATAGTTAGTTAGTTCAAGAAGAAGATATTCCAGAGATTACTGAGAATTTCAGAGAATTTTTGCAAAAAGAAAGGCAAAAACCGGAAAGCATAGTTGAGAAATCAGCTAAAGATAGTGGACAACAAGCAGAAAAAACAGAGCTAGCACAATTTCAGCACTTAGAAGATGATGAAGAGGGTCTATGGACCATGGATTTCGATGGTGCAGTGGGAAATGATGGTGCTGGAATTGGTATTTGGGTACGTAGTCCTTTTTCCGCTCCAAACAAGGTACTGAGCAATGTACGGGTATGTTCTTACAAATTAGCATTTGACTGTTCGAACAATGACGCTGAGTATGAAGCTTTGATTGCTGGCCTAAAAATTCTTAGAAAGCTGAACACTAAGAGAATTACAGTCTATGGTGACTCCGAATTGGTGATTAAACAAGAGAAGGGTGAATATCAAACAAAGCATCCCCGAATGCGGGCTTACTGGAATGTTGTTCTGGATATTTTGAAGCAGTTTTCAGATTATACTTTGACTTGTATTCCTCGTATGCAAAATGGAATTGCAGATGCACTTGCTAAGGCAGCAATTAATTTGAAGATCCCAATGAACTCGAGTAATAAGTTCGAAATCCATGTGAAGCACCGTCCTACCGTCCCGGATAATCAAAGATGTTGGCAAGTTTTCCAAGATGATGATGAGATTAATGATTTTCTACAAAATAAAGGTAAGTTAAAAGATACCTAAATTGATGTAGAATATGATGATGGTGAAGCTGACGTGCAAGTAAATCAAATGGAAGTGTTGTAGTTGAAAGATAAATTTATCCCTAAAGGTTTGATACCTTTAGAAGAGCTCTTCGATCAGGATGATGTGGCCAAGAAAACAACGTTACGGCCGACTGAAAAAGGATTTGAAGATGTAAATATTGGAACAGTTGAATACCCTAAGATGGTGAAGTTATCCAAATCATTGCCACCGGAGGTAAAGGCTAAATATATCAGTTTGTTGTCTTCTTTAGCTGATGCTTTCGCTTGGGATTATTTAGATTTAAAGACATATGATACCAATATAATTCAACACACTATCCCAATCAAGCCTAATCAGAAGCCTTTCAGACAGAAGCTGAGGAGAATCAACCCAAAGTTGCTGCCATAGATTGAGAAGGAGGTAAACGGGTTGTACAAAGCAGGAATCATTGTTCCCATCAGATTTTCTGATTGGATTTCCAATTTAGTGCCAGTGCAGAAAAATACAAGTGAGATTCGATTGTGCATTGATTTCTGAAATCTGAACAAGGTTTCATTGAAGGAAAATTATCCATTGCCCAAAATGGATCATATACTGCAGCGAGTAGTTGGAGCATCTCGCATGTCACTACTCGATGGTCATTCTGGATATAACCAAATTTTGGTCCATGAGGACGACCGAGACAAAACCGCGTTCACCACTCCGTGGGGAACTTTCCACTATGCCAAGATGCCATTCAGTTTAAAGAATGCTGGTGCGAATTTCCAGCGGGCGATGGACATGGCTTTTGCGAATGAGAAGGATGTATTTATTGTTATATACCTTGATGATTTGACAGTCTTTTCCAATTCAGATGAAGAGCATATGTATCACTTGAAAGTTGTCTTTCAAAAGTGCAGAAAATATGGCGTCTCGCTTAATCCGAAAAAGAGCTTGTTTGCCATGGATGAGGGCAAATTACTTGGTCACATTATTTCGAAAGATGGCATTCGTATTGATCCAGAACGTGTTGAATAAATTCAGCAAATTGATCCTCCCAGGAACAAGAAGGAGATTCAGTCTTTTAATGGTAAGATGAACTTTTTGCGTTGTTTTGTCCCTAACCTTGCTGAACATTTAAGAGAGATAACAAATATGCTTGAAAAGGACAGCCAAGTGAAGTGGACTGAAGAGGCGGTAAAGTCATTTAATTTGTTAAAGTTGGCACTATCTTCAGCTCCGGTGTTAATAAGCCCGAATTACACCCAAGATTTTTTTTTTTTTTCATTTGCTTCGGAGCATACCATGGCAGCTGTGTTAATGCAGAAAAGAGATGGGCATGAGAAGCCAATAGATTTTTTCAGTCGAAATTTAAGAGACATAGCCTTGGAGTACAACATCATTGAGAAGAAAGCTCTGGCACTTGTGAAAGTATTAAAGGATTTATGGGTATACATTTTTCATTCTCATATTTTGGCTTATGTTCCTAACGCTGTCGTGAAAGATGTTTTAGTACAAACTGATTCGGAAGGAAGACGAGGCAAGTGGATTGTAGATTTGCTGGAGTATGATGTGGAGATAAGGCCCACGAAGCTTATCAAGGGACAGGGGCTGGTGAAGCTTATGGCTGAATCGAATTTGCATGCACTAGACATAAATATGATTTCTGCTATGTCTGATGAGGATGAGGAGAATTCGCCACTTCAGGTATCAGAAATTTTTGTTGCTTCTCCGTGGTATTTAGATATTGTGTATGTTCTTCAAAATTTGTCACCACCGCCCGACATGACTAGAAACAAAGGTAGAACTCTAAAACTGAAGGCTACAAAATTTTGTATTTTGAATTCTGCACTTTATTGGAAATATCCGGGTGGTTTTTTGTTCAATTTTTTGGTGGAGGAAGAAGCGAAGAAGGTAATGGAGGATTTCCATAAAGGAGACTGCGGGGGTCACCATTTTTGGAAAAAAACAGCCAATAAGATTTTGAGAGCGGGATACTATTTGCCGACATTGTTTGCTGATGTATATAAGGCTGTCAAAAGATGCCATGAGTGCTAGATTTTCGAAGGAAGATAGAAATTACAGCCTTTTCCGCTTAAACCTATTGAGGTAAGCACCCCTTTTCAGTAGTGGGGTTTGGATTTCATTGGGGAGATCCATCCTCCTTCTTCAGGACAACATAGATGGATCTTAACAACGACTGATTACTTCACGAAATGGATCGAAGCAGTTCCCACCACGCAAGCTACCGATTCGGTAATCATTTCTTTCCTTGAGAACAACATTTTGTCTCGTTTTGGTTGCCCGAATAAATTGATCACTGATAATGCAGCAGCTTTTAAATCAAGAAAGATGATTGAGTTTTTTGCCAAGTATTAAATCATTTTGGGGCATTCAACCGCCTATCATCCGCAAGGAAAAAGATTGGCAGAATCTTCCAATAAATATTTAGTCACATCATTAAAAATTTGTTGGACATAAATAAGAAGAGTTGGCATAAGAAGTTGGTCAATGCGCTATGGTATGATCAGGTGAGTCAAAAGAAATCCATTGGTATGTCCCCCTTTGAGTTAGTTTATGGAGTGGATACAGTGTTTCCTACCTCACTTGCTGTTCGGGTGGTCAAGCTTCTTCAGGAAGCTGGCAGTGAAGAAAGCCATATGTAGAGAAGGATAAATCAGATGATTCATTTGCAGCAAATGAGAGAAGAGGTTTTCGAGAATACATTTAAGTTGAAGGAGAGAATCAAGAAAATCTATGACAGGAAAGAGAAGGGGGATAAATTCCAATTGAAGGAAGTGGTGCTGAAGTGGGATGCTAGGAATGAGGACAAAGGTAAGCATGGTAAGTTTGAAAATCTCTGGAAAGGCCCCTTTAAGATTGCAGCATATCGAGCTCAGAACGCCTTTCTTTTGAAGGATATGAACGGTGAAGACTGTCCAGGAGGGCTGGTCAATGGTCGGCTGCTCAAGCGGTACCATTTCTAAGATGTTTTCTGCTGATCACATTGTCATTGTACATATCATTTATTTCAATTTCATCGCAAGTGTGCACTGTGGTCTCTTCTTCAGTTTGGGGCCCGAATTTAAGGCTATAATTCTGAAGAAGGATTTTAGTTTTGTTTTGAGTCTGTCTAGTCAGTTTGGTTTAGTCATTTCAGTTTTAAAAGTTGAGTCAGTCTGAGTCAAAGTCTCAGTCAAATAAATTAAGTCAACAGTCTTGAGTTGCTTTTTCAAAATAATGGACTCCATAGCCCAATGGACGAAGGCACTGTCTATCTCTCCCAGAGATCTTCCGTTCTTGGCACCTCCAAGGAGCCACCATCCCCATTGGAGCCAATGTTAGAGTCGGTCTTTACATCCCTCCGTGAGAGGTCATTTCTCTTATTGCATTTAATTCTTAGGTGTCTCATTCAGCTCATTCATCTGCATTCTGTTAGGGGCATGTAATTATCTGATGGAAGGGCTTTGTCTCTTCACTCGTTTCCCTCATGTTTGTACCTGCTGGTTGGTCAAAATTTATCAAAATTCATCAAAGTTGATTTCAGTCATTTACAGTCATAAATGGTATTTTGGTCGGACAAGAGTCATTTCAGTTTAGGTCTAGGGTTTGGTCTTCAGAATGTCAAATAATACCAGCAGACCATGAGGATTCCTTCAATAAGTTTTCATTTCAACATTTCCATCATCAATAATGCTCAAAGATGTTTCTTCTTCAAAACTCTGTTTTGAAAAAGAAATCGTCAAATTTATTATTTGTAATAAATATGTATTTTTAAAGTTTTCCATCATGAATTACTTCAGATGCACCCCTGGTCATCCTTTTCCTAAATCCAATGCCACCATCCCTGCAAAAAATAAACCAAGAAAGCCATCAATTCAGCCAAAAATCAAAGAGGAAACAAAAAGACAGAGTTTGTATTAAAGTGAAAAAGTGCCAATCCAAAACATTACAAAGTGGGTTTTTGAGAAACAAAAATCAAATCCATCACTATTTGAGGTATTTTCATTGTTTGAATAGCCATTTGCATCCAAGAGATCGATTGAAAGTCGAAGTTTAGTGGTGAGATGGCGAAACTGTAATTTTGAAGCCAAGACTGTGTTTAGAGTGCGCGCGGCGCATTGGGTAAGAGCACGACGCACATAGGCTGCGCGACGAACTAGGCCTCCTACTATAGTGCATTTTTCCACTGGCGTGGTGCATCCACGGAGCAAGGTGCACTGGGCTTGTGCGCGGCGCACAGAGCTTCCAAGACTGAAATTCATCACCGCTTCATCAAATTTTAAATCAACTTGAAACTTTTGCTCCAAGTAAGTGTTAGTGTTCCTTTGCCATTGATTTCAGTCTGTATTTGCTGTGATTTAGAGTAGAGGTTATAAGAGTTTTAAGGCCAAATTTTAAACCCTAAATCCATATCAAAATCTGCTCCCTTAGGGTTTATGTTTGAAATTTAAAGTCAGCTTGTTGATGCCAATTTGTTCAAACTCCATTCCTCATCACTGTCACACTGTTATCATATCCCTTTCCTATTCCCTATTCCTCTACAAAACTACTCATATCCTTACTTCACATTTTCCCTATCCTAAACGCTACGATTTTTCCCTCTCCCATATCACTTATAAAACCCGTAAATTCCAAATTTCCCCAAACAGTCAAGTGACTGTTATTGTATTAAATTCACTTGATAAACCCCCACTTTTCCCATTGTTCATACTTACCACAGCCCTTCATTTCCCTTTGGCATATTTGGCATTGAAGCAAAAACACCTATTTCTCATTTTCAAATGAACCAAACTCTTATTTTCACCACATATATATCAACATATACTTGTTATACACATTGCAAAGCACCATGTCAGAGAAAAATTCATCATATGAGCAAGAATATGAGCAAGACAATGACTCAACCACAGAGCTAAATGTACCGAGAAGGCCTCATAAAACTGGTACGCATGTCAGAGAAGAGCCCACTTCCTTGACTCAGTTGCAGGCCTGGCTGCTTGCAATGGCATGCTTTCAGCAACATTCATGTTTTTAGTATTATGAGATGATTGCTCAGATTCAGCATCATCAGGAGTTCGTTCACTTATTTGTCCTACATTTGTGTGATGGTCATGTAAACCTTGCTGGAGTGAACTTCACCTTGACACCAGAAACCATTTCTCAGGCAACCAGGATACCAAACATAGGTGAAGAGTGGAATAAGAGACAACAGCTGGATAGAGCATATTATGAACCTTACATCAGGCCTGGTTATATGAGGCAGCTCAGCAAGGTGTTTCCTTTCAGATTCTTGAAGGAGTCCTATGCACCATTAATGAAGCTCATCATTAGATACTTCAGTTGCAAGGGTAGATTCTCACGCCTTTATGCATACCATATCAGACATTTGATGCATTTCATGAGAGTGAGGATGATGAGCATTCCATACTTCATTTGCAAAAACATAGAGCGGATGACTTCTCTTGTGTAGAAGAAGACTCCAGAGCAGCAGCATAACAACATTTATCATTATGGGCTCATCAAGATGATTGTGGTACATCAACTTGGATTGCATGGCATTGCATGGGAGGAGTTCATTTCCCATGACTTCTTTACAGCCCCTCAACCTCCTCCAGAGATTGTTCATGATGAGGGTGAGCCTTCACATCAGTTTGAGGTTCTTGAGATAGATCCTATCAGTGTTCCAGTGTGTGTTACCTATCAGAGAGGTACCAGAGCCTTATTTGCAGCAGCACGACGAGTACTATCTCCACCCGGGGTGGAAGGGGTCTCGTTACCTTTGACAACAATGCGAGTACTATCTCCACATGGCGTGGAAGGGGTCTCGCCTTCTACATCAGCACAGGTACAAGACAGAGGCAAGAAGCCTATGCAGGATGAGGGCCCCTCAGGAGGCCAAGATACTGATTTTATATTGATCGATGTCGATTCGAGCTCTCCCAGCTCAAAGCAGAAAGAAACCATCGAGGATCAGAAAGCTGAGATCGACGCATTGACCGAGAAATTGCAGAGAACTCAGTGGGTTATAAATTAATTGGATCAGCAGAATAAACAATTGGAAGATCATCACACACTCATGAGTTGCAGAGAATCTGCGAAGACCGAGAATTGGCCCGAAAGAGACCAGGTGACATGACACCGTTTGAGCGGGAGATTTGCCTTAAGAGAGTCAACATTCATCCTGAGAAACTATTGGCAAAGGCCAATAAGGACAACTACATGCTCATACATATGAAGAACCAATACTGGGCCCGCACACATGTTTGCAAAGCGAAAATGAAGATCTTGAAGGCGAGACTGAGGAGAGCACTGAAACATCGGAAAAGGCCTGATCCACTTCAAATATTGGCTGAAGCTTCTTTGGCTAAGCATGAAACTTGATGGGGAATCTTCACTCCAAATTTGAGCAACTTTGGGGAAATTTTTTTCATTTTTGAAATTTTGGGTCACAAAATAGATTTTTCCGCCCGACGCGTCGCGCCACTTGGCGCGCGCTTACGTTTGAGAGATATTCTGGAGGAAAAATTGATATTTTTGTGTTTTTAATGATAAATTATGCATGCTCAGGAATGGCTGAGAGATTTCATCAAGTTCTGGATGGTCTTAAGGGTCAAAAACACTCCAAAATGGCCTTTCTGCCATCTTTTGCACCAGCAGGAACCAGTCTTGGGAGATTGAATTTTTGGAGGGGAAAATGAACTCCAAATTGAAAAATTCCACTTGGGTTGGAGAGTATGCAGACATGGATTTCCAATGAGCTATCATGAGCTCAATTTTTACTTCAGGAAGTGCCTCAAAAATAGGCTCAAATTGGCGTGACACATTGAATTTATGGGCGCGGCGCATAGAGAAATTTGGCCTCATTTTGACTCTTCAGCTCAGATATTCGTCTAGTTTTGACTAGTTTCACCTTTGATGTAATTATTGATCTATATTGATGTAACTTGATGACTATGATGTAATTTTCGCTCACATTTGCTTGTTCTAGAGGATTCATTCTCTAAAAAGTGAAAATTAAATGAATGGATCAGTTTCCTAGCATATAGAGGCAAGTTGTTTGATTGCCTAGATTTCAGTTCCTTGTTTAGAATTGGTTGAAAAAAATCCTATAAGGATGAGCTTGACCCCTAGAGGCATGGGAAGGGGTTAGGATGGTCTATATATTTTATTTTCTGAGACATTTTCAGGGTTGGATACTTAGGAAAATTTTGGCACATCATTGTACATACACTTCTGCATTTTTGGCAAAGGAAAGATCAGGGTTTTGCAGCACTTGTTGGGATCCTTGTGGCTCTGAGTTTTGATGATGTTTTTCTCCATGTATCTGTAAGTTTCATTAATGTTATATGTATTCCATTTCCATTCTCTTTGCTTCTGAATTAAACAAATGAGTAACTAAGGTAGAATTCATTAGTTTGCTAGTGCTCTGCCTTAAAATTTTGTTTAGTTTTATATTTTTTCGTCAATTTGAAGAGGATCCTTGCACCCTCTTTCCCTCTTCAGCTCCTCAGCGGTATTTTCCATCCATTCATTGAATCTAGGACATCAAAGTCATTTCCTTCCCTGCCCCAACTTGAACTCTGCAAGAATTTGGCCTCATCCCCAAGCCCAAAATTGCCTTTCCCTTTTTCCAACAAAAGCCCCTTAAAAATAATTCCAAAATCATTGATTAATATACCTAGCCTAAAATTAGCACTCATTTCAGTCATCTCAAGGCCTATTGATACATTTTTCCTGAGATTGACCTAGAGAGAGCCCTCTCCTGTTCTGGTAGGGCTAGCTACCAAACTGAGCGTGGTTTGGTGTTACCCTGAATCCTGCCTTCCTTCAGCCTAAGGTGGATTTAGGCAATAACACATTCCACATGTAGTGATATTTGTTTCAGATTATGGGGAAAGAAAGTGTTCATAATCTCACCTTGAATAATAATCCTTATTTTTTTAGTGGACTAGGCTTCGATCATGTATTTGGTTATGTGTGATAATGCTTGTTAGATTGAGGATTTTATACATAGTAATTGTTGTATTTGTATTGGTGGTTGGGTTCTCTGTTAAATAATTTTTTCATCCTGATTTTATGTTTTATATGATAGTTATGATAAAAGGCAGTGTTATGAAGTTGTATGAAGTCAACTTATTTTTTTTCTAATGGGGATAGTTTGAACCCTCTAAATAGGTTAAAATCAAATTCTAGTAGAAACATAGACTAAAATTGACAGAGTCACTGTACAACTTATAATTAATAAAGTATTAAATCTAGTAGAATGAATATCAAGATAAAACTATAGATTTCTTTTCACCTAATTTGATGTAAAATTTTTTGGATCAAAATTAGGTTTTACTTCCTGCTAGATATACATTAGTGATAGATGTTAGATCATACAAGAACTTCATCGTAGTTCTAGTGTCGGACATGTGGAAGTCATCCAAAACAAAGGTCCTTTCTATTTTGTAATTCACTTTGATTAAAGTTAAGCATATTTTATTAGTTATTTTATTAATGTCTAATAACATTTAAAGTATCTACATTAGTGTTAGATGTAATCTCCATCGTCGATTAGGCTTTAACCTCAACCACAAATCTTAATAAGAAATTTGGGCTACGGAGAATTGGGCAACAACTCAATGTTATTAAAGAAACACAACATGAAAGGAAAGGACAAAGTGATATAGAGACAATGTTAGAAAAACATAAGTGAGAGAGTGGTAAAATATTTTTACTTAGTTTGCAAGTCCACAGGAGAAAAGAGGAAACATGTGAACTGCAAAAGGATATTAAACTAGCTCTCAAAAATTTAAGTGGATGTTCACAACCAATGTAGAATTTTTTTTAGGAGGCCATACAACCCGAAGAACAAGAAGGGTGATCGTACAAATTTCTAGGGCATATTTCAACCACATAAGATTTTTCCAAGGCCATCCAAGCTATACGGTGCAGCAGAACAACTAGGTTTTGTTATAATTTTTACTTTTATTCTCAGTGGGATAATTTTCGTGTTTGAGAGCCCTTGTAAGCTTGAAATAATTTTAATGAAAGTTTGAAATTTGAAGAGCAGAAAATTATGTGTATTTGGAGATTGGTTTTATGATTTTAATTCTATGAGCTAAATAATACAATTTAAATTAATTCTTCAGTAAAAAAATCATTAGGAATTAATTTATGTAGGTTGTTGGAATATAGATTTTGACAAGAACCTCTCTAAGCTACATTCCTCAACATAATTAACCTTACATTCACCCTACTTTAATCCTGGAAAATTTCATTTGTCACTTCTATGCAAGAGATCAAATGAATTTAATGAGATGTTGACATAATTCGGATCTTTTAATATACAATTTGTGGACAAATATGTAATATAATGATGTCTTGAAATGGAAATTTTGTGATTAACTTCATTTAATCTTGAAAATTTAATCACCAATCCTCAAAATCTGCTGAAATTTAGACTATTTAATAAAAATCAATAACTCAGATTAAAACTGTTATCCCTTCACATGATTTAACTCTTACCTACATTTCCTCTCATCTAAACCTTTCCCACCATCTAGGCAGTGGCATTAACATAGCCCAAACCCAAGAAAATATTCATTCAACATATTTTTCTGAGGGGAGTGGAATAAATGACATTTCCATATAAGAAAAGCAAAATTTGTCTCCGAAATTTACTACAAGGTAATGTGTTTGGACTTAATTCTGATCCTCCTAATGTTGGTAATGAATATAATGTTTTTGTTCCAATTATTGGAGTCATGGGGAGCATGAACAATTCTAAATAACTCCAGTTAGAAATAACATATATTCCCTACTTCATAGATGCATACATTGATTGCAATTACTAGCACTGGTTTAGTTGAGATACCATTTATCTTAACCATCCTCACAAAAAGTATAGTTCTCTGATCTATCCTGAAAGGGTTAATAACTTGATCTAGGACAACTTTTATCCTTCTGTGTGTCAGTTTAAAACTTAAGTATACAACTCCACTAAGATTTTGTAGTACCTTCAACATGTAGATATCAATAGATTCACTGTGACAAAAATTTACTTTAGTATATCTAGTGATATTATAAATTTAAAGACTACCAGTTTGAGTTCATATACTCCCAACCACAACATACTTCATACTATCCAAGTCAATGTAATTGTATACAATTTTTTATGTTAGAAAATTGTCGAAAATTGGTTCCTCTTACGATTGCAAAACTGTAAGGATTAACAAATTTGATTGTATAAAATTAATTTTTGTCATTTAGGGTATATCATAAATAACCAAGAGCTACTTTTGAAAGGATATTATTTTCCATCATCTTACTTCACTGTGGTAGAAATTCCCTATCATACTACATGATCCTTGGTTGACTAGTGAGGTTGATAGAGTATTAAATCATCCGGAGGGTTCCATCCTCATGTGGCATGTCTAAAAACTGATGATGTTGGGTGCAAGTACCAAGAAAAATTGACCGGATAGAGATCCCACACACCTAGTTCCCGAGCCGAAGGTATTACAGCACCTAGCCTCATGGCATGTTTGTAAGTGACATCCAAGGAAAGACAAAATAAAATCCTTGTCAAGCTTTTTTTGATAGTTACCAGTCATGAAAGAGTAGCACTAGAATTATTTCAAAATCTAAAAGTGGAAAATGTTGCTTGAAAATCATGAGTGTTGCTTCCAAAAAGGTTTCTTTATTTGAAAGATCCGGATCTTCAATTTTAATAGAAAGCCCCAAAATATGAGCCCATTGGGAGGGAAAAGCTAATTTGGACTGTAATAAACATAGGAATGTGTTTTCAAGCTCCATTTGGGGTTTGGGTATTGGCTACCATTTCCTTCTTGTCTTTTTCTTGCCTAGCTAGTCCATATCCTTATAAAT
Organism: Pinus albicaulis; assembly: GCA_034641835.2. Classification (NCBI taxonomy): domain Eukaryota; kingdom Viridiplantae; phylum Streptophyta; class Pinopsida; order Pinales; family Pinaceae; genus Pinus; species Pinus albicaulis. The sequence continues at coordinate 201,589,552 of CM076583.1, forward strand.
TACGGGCATTTGATACTCCATATACCTTCAAAACCAACAACAATTATAATCCCACTCCCACTTACAGTCGTTTTAATGAAGTGAAGGGAAATGAAACTATTTTTTATTAGAGGGTTCAACTCTGCCTTTCGATCCGAGCCTAAGATATGTGATTTAGAATGATATTTCTTTTTTAAATGGGGATTGGAAGAAAGACAAGGGTTCAACTCCTGTTATTCCATTTATTAATTCTAATAACACCCTTCCCCAAAACCTTTCGGCTGTCAGTTTGTTGTCTTTCTAGATCACGACTTCTGAAAAAATGGTGAATGTGAGTGGGGGCTTAAGGTTGGCCATTTTCCCAGATAGAGGCATCTATTTCATGGGTAGCAATGATGATGGCTTTTAAATTTATCCTAGATTCTTCTCTCAACATTCGTTTTGAAGGGATCTACTTATAACTGAAAAACTCACAAAAAGAGTGGTTAATATGTATGTTGGGCAGTCCCTCTCATGGGAATAATGTTGGAAATCCTTGGGAATAGTCAGAGTCGTTGTCGCCAAATCTACTAGAAGATGATAACCTCTTTCTACCATTGCACTATCCAAGCAAACTTTTCCGACAACCAGAGAAATTCAGGGAAAGCTGACAAGCTTCAACCAGCACTCCAATCATAGGTACTTTGATGGAACTGGCATCTATTCACAATTGGCTGCTTATTCAAATTATGGATTTGATTCCAGAAGCCTAGTGGCAAAGTCTTGTGATCCTTACCCATATGGTGACAATTTCCAGTCAAAAGGTATTGAAATATATAGAGGGGGACAATTATGCTCAACTCTATTGAATCTAACCTATAGCTAGATTTTGGATGTGGTTCCCAATTGCTAGTGTAGCAAGTTGGGTCCATTCATGAGGGATGACAAAGTTCGGTGCATTGATGACATATTTAATAATACAAAGCTTATTGTGTAGGATGTAAGATGTGTAGATCCATCTTATTCTAGTGCTGCTAAGTTAGGTATTACAAATTTTAGTGCTCTATTTAAATTTTTCCTTTTTCTTAGAGTGAGGCATTCAATGTATAACGATCAAGCCTTAATGGTATAACATTTTCTGCTGAGGAAAAATGGAGCTCAAACGCTGGTTATATTGCATGATCATATGCATCAAATCCTTTAAGACTCAGGATAGTGGTGGTAGCTTTCAAAGCTACATTTACATCCCACTTACACTTTCAATAAAACAAAGTAGTGTAGTTATTGGCAGTATGTTCAGGATTAAGAACGGTACAAATTCCTTCTATCCTCTCTCGGTTGAGCTTCTGCTACATCCTCCACAATTTCCATGGGATGTGCTAAACAAAATGTCATATAAATATGGAAATACCAAGACCAAATTAGCAGGATCTATTTTAGAGAGAGATGAGCCTGTAGGTTTTTGTGAGTAGATCATGAAATAATCCTTGAACTATTCCCTAAAAGAACTTGGGAAGACAGGAGAGAGTTTCTCCCTTATAAACAAGGATCTCTTCATTCATTAATTGGCCATATTTGAACCATTATATAATGGGAATTTTATCAAGAGCTTCATATACATGGATATTATAGTCATTAAGAAATTTTTAAGAGTTGATTGGATGCAGACACAATTGAAAGTGGAAGGAAATTTTATAAATATTTTTGTTGATGGTCTTTATGATCCAAGAGTGGGTATAATGTACCTTATAGGATGCAAGGATGTTTGAACTACATGGAATGTTTTGCATGATAGTGGGGGATATGGAGGATGATTTTGATTGCCTAGTTGAAGTAAAATTGGATTATCCACCTACAAATTCTAGGTGGTTTGTAAATCCAACTATGAAGCTTTAAGTCACAAGCAAGCAAAATAAAGATGTTATCCACCTCATTGAACATACTATCCTAGGTGAATGGTTAGTTGACCCTTAAATTATATCAATCATGAGTAAAATCCAACATTTGAGAAATGGTTGGATAACCTTTCATTTCAGACAATGGTTGGATAACCTTGGTTCAGTTCCCGATAGCTATTTTGGGCGAATTTATAATAAACCTTTTTGTGGATTGTTTTCATCTAATTTACATTTCTTGATAACTTCTTTATATGTTCGATCAATTTCATCCTATATTACGCTAAAAATTGATTACATATACATGCAATAGGAGTGAAGTATGTGTTATAATTTTTTTTTCTCCACTTCTACTTGGTGTTTACAAATAAAAAACATGGCAGTAATATGCTAGTTTTGCTCTTTAGCAAGAAAATATATGGGAATAGAATGCAACCTTTTTTGTTTAGGAAGGAAATGTATGGTAATATAATGCTACTTCATTTGAGACCAGTAGGCATTTGTCCAACATTGTCTGCTTCTCTTTCTAGAGAATTAGAGTAGGCCTATTTGTGAAATGTTTAATTTAAAGGGCATCTTCTATGGCATGAAAAATGGATTCACATGCACATTTTAGAGGTCAGAAATAGAAAATTCCCCTACCCATTTGAAATATTATCTCTATGTTTATGAAAAATTTTCATTCTGGAAATTCCTCTGCCTATAAAAGCAAGGGAAGCCATCATAATCACCCTAGTTTCGACTCGAAGGCTATCTCAAAATGTAATATGAGGTAGCAGCTACTGATGGGTTGAGTGGCTTATTTTCCTCTTGCAAAGTTAATTATGTATTTATGCCATTCTATCAGGAGGAAATGGTAGTGAATATGATAGCATGTAACATTCTCACATTAGCCTACTTAATTATTCCCTTGGCCTTAAAAAAAACTTGTTTCCCATGAAGTGGAGAAACAATGGCAAAGACAAGACTATGTTCAACAATAATCCTGAAAAATTCCCTTTCTATATAAGGAGCGCCAACATATTCACGTTGGTCCCATCTAGAAGTCTATCTCTATATTTCTGACAAAATAGCCATCCTGGTTAAAAATTGGATAGCCAAATATTATCCAAATGTCATATTTGACTCTTGCAAAGTTGACTATGTGAAAATGTTTATTCAATAAGAAGGAAATTATAGCTAATCTGAATGCATTCCACATTTTCCTACCCACTTGTCAAATCATCATTTGTCTTCTAACAAGCCCCATGCCAGTGAGTTGGACCAATGACATAAAGACTATTTTCAGCTGTTATCCAATTTTTAAACATCTTAGCAACCTTTCATTACAATGTTACATGCTTATTTTTTACAAAGTAAACAACAACCTAAATAAATATAGCTTAATGGAGATGATTGTTAACTGCTAGGAAATTTTGAAGGATAAGACACCCAAGAACTTAACTTTTAGAAGTGAGTGATGCCTTGAAATTTATGAATACATCCTAGTTCATGATCATGAACATTAAATTTCCAATTGAATTGATTAGATATTGATCAACATGGCCCAACCTTATCACAAAAGTTCCTTTTCTTGGTAATCAATGGATAGGCTTCCTGTAAAATCATCTCCAATTCTTCCAAATAGGTCTAGACAAATAATAATGTGATAGAAGCGAATACTCATTAAGAATCATACGACACAATGCCATGAATGGATAATTACCAACACGGTACACCTTGAAGGTTGTGAAGATCTCACATGAAGATAACCATTCTCTTGTACATTAATGCCACATAAATCCTTGATGAAAACGGTATTTTTGCATGCCATCTACCAATGAAGGTATAACACAAACCCCACATATCATATTTCCATTAAATAAGGGCCAAATTAAACATGCAACCATACCAATCTTGATGAGATTCTAAATATTCCTAATGTAACTAGAAATGAACTACCATGCCTTTGATGTCCCCGCTTAAGGACCATAGAAACCACAAATATTAAAAACAATAGATGTGCCTACTAATAACTATTTCACAGAGGCCAAAATGATCAAGTATACAATGTATATGTGTAGACTTTGTTCAAATTGAGTCATTTTTATATTTAGATTGATCCTTTTTATTTGAGCTTAGGATGGAACACTATTCATTCCTGACATAATTCTAAGAGGATGATTATTGATGGTTGAAATTGAAAATGTACTATGAGTTTCTAGTTATTATCGATATCTTGAATATATGTTTACAGTGTAAAATTTACATGTATATCATTCTCCTATTGTCGTCAGACTGTTGTAATTAGGAATCATGAGTTGAATGGATTAGCTAATTTTTATCCAATGGCCATAAATAAAATGCCATATCTTTTAATTAAGCCGAAATTTTCATATTTCTTTCATGAAGTGTGCCTCTTGTTGGTAAAGGTACTTCTTATCTAAGTTTTCAACCATGCTTACAGTCATGATGGGGTGTAATGGTGATCAAAGGTTTTTAAATCCCCACTTCTAGATCTTCATAAGATTTCGATGTAAAAAGCTATGCAAATTTTGATTCCTTTTCATGCACAATATGTAATGCAAACAAATTTTATTTTGCATTGGGGAGATTTCAGCCCTATGATTACATTTGTTCATCAATCCTTTGTCTATTATTGGAGAGTCAACATATTATCTTTAGAGCGGTCCAAAGAGGGAGTAAAATTTTAGTTCTAATTTTTAATCATTTGGAAAGGACTTTGCCTCATATTTTTGATTTTTGGTTGGTAAATTTTATTGAGTATATGTTGCTACTTTGATTGGCAACACCACAACATTGACCAGCTCACATCTTCTCATTACATTCTATTCTCCGCATATAGCATTATAGTAGAAACTTTTTGAACATAAGCCATTTGATGCATGGGCTGTAATGGGATTTGGTATTTTGAATGTTATCTCTATTGGATTTCTGAACCTCTGTCTGGATTTTAACTTTGTTGGATTCTATCAGGTAGATTAAATCAATGTAGATCATTGTTTCGTTTCAATCTTACAAAACCATTTCTCTAATATTTTCCAAAATTTAGCTTTTTCATGAGATTGAAGGTAATGAGATTGGATTTGTGTTTCTTCAGATCACCAAGTTGGTAATTATTTCTCGTATTGTTCATTTGGAAACACTCTTTTTCCAAAAGAATTTCGGGTGAGTGTAAGATTGTTACTCCTATAACTTGTTGCATCCAAGCTAAATAAGAATGATGATTTTATGATTATTGTTGTGGATCATTTGCAATATCCTTTTATTTTAAATTTTGAAAATATTAAAAAAAATAGAAAATTGTTAAAAATACGTTAAAGTATTAAAGTTCTTATACTTTAGCATAAAAATATTTATGTTCATTGTATTAGAGCTAAAAGTTTAAATACTTTTGACTTTACGAAATTGGGTCCCGACTTAAAGTTTAAAGGTCAATTATTTTATCGAGCGGGACGCAATGATTTCTTGAACTCCAAACAAAAGACTCAACCCGCGGGCACTACTAGCACACGAATTAATATGAAGGATGCCTCTGCAGTTGACTGGGTTGACTGTAGGAGCAACACAGATGAGTGGTGGAGATTTATTATGGGGGCATGAGCCAAAATAATCCTCCATACTTCGAGACCCCCCGTAGTGATGTAAGGTGGTGAGCTAGTTACAGTTGTCTTCCACATAAGGAGTGCTTAACGGTTCGTTGGCACATCTCATCAGCATTTAAGTTCAAAGTCACCCCACCTATTTAAATGAAATTCTCATTATTTCCGAAGTCATTTGTGACTATGTTGATATTTGAAATTTGTCTGTGCTTCCTCCTGTTCAGTTTTCTGTCACCTTATCAAGAATTGGCCACCCTCTAAGTCGCCCATTGTCATAACTATGAATCATGGCTAAACGCTCATCCTTGTTAGGTTCTGCTAGTCATATCCCTCTCATGGATACCAAAACGGATATCCAAGACACCAATTGTTCCTTGGTTAACCTTTCGTTTTACCAACAAGTTATCTTGAATGATAAAGCATCCCCAGTTTATACTACCATGGAAAAGAATGGTGTGTTGTCTGCATGTATCCTTAAAACCCATATTTTTCTTGAATTCATATATTGGTTGGTATCTATTTTGTATCCTGGGAAATGTTTTGTGATGAATTGTTAGGGGGAGAATGTTTTGCAAGTGTCAGCCTAGCTAATTCACCAAGCCCTTTGTTACACTCAGTCAGAGTCATATGTCCAATTATTTGATGATTCTTTGGTAGCGTATTATGAAAAACTTGCAGGTCAAGATTTTAATCAGTTCATTCACTTTCTAAAGCCTAGCACGCAAAAATTTTAGCTTGAAAGTAAAGATTTCCCTATGGTAATTTTTGATATTGAGGTTAGGCCATTACTGAGAAGCATTGTAAATATTCTGGGCAAAGAATACGAAAACACAGTGGATAAATCAATCTTGGGGATGTTTTCCATGATGATGAAGCCAGGAATGGTGTTGGATATTCCATCCTATTAGAAAGAAGCTTTCAATTCACAACTCATGAGCTTATCTTTAACAGGTTCTTTTAGGTTTCCTTCTTTAATTATTTACTTATTATTATATCAAAATGTAGAGGAATTCATGCATCTGGGTCTAAATATTATAGATATGAATAATAAGAGGCAATCAATAGTATTATGGACAAATATAGTGAGAATAGAAAAAAATGAAGCTGGTCTCTTTGATTTTGCCAGTTATTTCATGTCAATTTCATATAAAGTTTTGAATGGAATTCCTCCCCCCTGTTTCTTACACAAAGCTCAGGATTTTTTGCATTTAGGGGAAAATTGTAGATTTCGAGATTGGTTTGTTTCTTAGGATTATTCCGAAATTAGACTTTATGGAGCCAGTGTTGAGCCTTATAGGCTTCCAATGTTTGTACCTATGAGGTTATTTGCTTTGGAATTTGTTCGGTAAAGTATAAAATTTCATCAAGTTCACTTTGTGCCCATGAAAAAGGGGCATATGTTCAAACTACCTATGACTATAGGTCCTTTCATAGTAAATATGAGACAAGCATTTGAATAATTTACTAGAATGCTAGATGAGATGCACTTGTTGTTAGGGGAAAAGTGGGCTTATGACCCTCACAGTGTTATTTGTAGTAGAAGAATTGATAATGGGTATTTAGCTTTTATTCATGAAAGCAGGCTAGATCTCGAGAAGATGGAAAGTAAATGTGTTATAAGTTCAACAGGTTCAAATATTCAGACTCCTATAATATCATAAAAGTCAAATAAAAGAGGAAAATTAGACAATGGTTGATTTAGAGGATGAGGAGCAGGGAGATGAGAAGAGGGAAAAGTTTAATGAAAAACCTGCATATAATCAACCTGGTTTTTCCTTACAGTTGGGAGAGGAACAAAATGCTCCTGCTTCACACAGAAGGCATGAGAGCACTCATGAACAAGTACCTATGATCAAACAGATGTTTTCCCATATTTCATAGAGAAACCAAAAGATGAAGGCCAACATGGAGGCCCAAGTTGAATATCAAATTGCTCTAGACCAAACAAGACTTTTAACTACAATGGATCTTGAGAAAGACCAATTCAGAATTGCCTTGTCACATCCTTCAGACATGTCAATTGGTTCTTCTAACAATTTCAACACTGTAAATGTGACTGTAGATGTGAAGAAAATCCCATTTTTGGATAAGGTGAACCTGCATATGCAAACATGTTAGTTGATTGTAAATGAATTGAAAAAAACTAATGCAATGGCAATGAAGGTAGATTAGATGCTTCGAAATTTGATAAAACAGTTCAAGTTAGAAAAATCCAACTCTAGGGCTTTAACAATTTAATGAGGAGCTGAAGAAAATCATAATAAATATTGGAGTAGATCCTAATGATAGGACTACTGTGTAGAAACTTCTGCAAAGTGTTGAAGCAGAGATATCTGTATTGAAGAAAAAATTAAAATTTCCTATAGGAGAGCATTCCATGGTGGCAGAGGTTGCAGAGGTAGAGAACGAGAAAGAAAAACTTGTACAACAACTTATGCAAAAGGAGGAAGAAGTCTCTAAATTAAAGCAAAATGCACTGTCACTACAAAATCATATTGATACTCATTCTTGTAATTTTGTTTTTCCATTAGGTAATGAAGACCCACTAGCACAGATTTCTCAGTTGAATACTAAATTTCAGATGTCAGAAAGAGATCGAAAAAAGGCCCAAGAAGATTTAGAGACTGCATCAAAGATTATTCAAGCTGCAGAAAGTGAAGCTAGTAAATACAAAATGGACAGTTAGAATGCTAATGCTGAGATTAAAAGTCTCAAAGAAAAATTGAAAGGGAACATATATTTAATACGGGAAAAAGATATCATTTGGAATCATATCATTTCAAAAATAAAGTCAATTTGGAGCCTTTTGATGGTGGTTGTAGAAGAGAAAAGTCTCATCAAGGAATTTGATGAACAAGTCATGATAGATAAACAAAAGACAATCAATAGGGATTTTTGGGCAAGAAGATTCATTGACTTTATTAATTAAAAAATAGATCAAGAGTTATAAGAAAATGAGATTAAAGATAGAATCCTATATGTAGTAGAGATCAATAAGATGATTGTCAAGAATGATTACAGAAAGGCTGCAGAAAAGAATTTGATGGAAATTAAAGAAGCAACAAGTTAGTTTGAGAAGTCATTTGAAAACGTGACAAGAGAAGGTCTGCCCTCATGTTGGGGACTTGGAGGAAGTCTGTTGTCATGGGATTCTTATGAAAACTTACTAGTATTGACAAAAATTAAAGTTGATAATACACATGAAAAGACTCAGGTGCTTAAGGGAGCAATAGTAATCAACTTTTTTCAGAGACATTTTCAGCTGTTGTGGTTGGTAAAAACCCTATTTGTAGAAAGGCCATGTTTCAACCGAATTGCTGCTTTCATATTGGAGTATCACAACTTGGTACATTCACCCAAAACAAATGTAGAGATATGGAAGAAGTGCATAGCTTGGACAACGGATTTGCCAAAGGATCCTTTGACTTCGAAGAAAGACAAATCTGCTGATCTAGGAAACGTAGTAGCATCGTTGTCATTTCAAATTCAGCATATAGATTAGGATGCTAATTTTATGTTATTATACTCTTTCAAAGATGATGTAATTTTAATAATATGTTTTGAGGGTATGTAATAGATAGCTTACGAAGTCCTCAGAAGTTGAGGTAGTTAGGAATAGTTATAGTAGTTTCACATTGCTTTTTATTGTATTTAATGTAATAGTTCAACATAAGAAGGGTTCTAAGTTTTAGACCTTCATACTATAATTTTTGTACTGAGATATTTCAAAGGATTAATGATTGAGAAGCAATTCATACATCTGTTTATGTTGATATGTATTCATGTTTACATTTTTTGTTTTCTATCTTTGAATAAGATGAAGTAATGAGCAGCAGGTCTCTTTTTACTTATGTAAGCAAGAGTTAAAACCCTTAATTGGCACTCTTTCGTTTTACCTATGTCCTTCATATAGTTCTTCTGGAGTTTGAGATGATATATTTTGTGTAACATCATATCAGTTTGGGCTTCTTTGTTTCATTTTCTTCTGGTAATTTCATTCAACATTAGCAAATGATAGCATTGTGAGACATTCATTATATTTTATATTTGAGGGTTTAATGATAAATATTTGAGGGTGATTAAACAGAGACAAATAATTCTGTGACATAATCATATAAATTTCTTAAGCATTGGTTCCTTATCACAGCTAAGGGATTGTCTCTTAAGGTACAACATTTTTTGGCGTTATTGCCGTGGACGAAGAAGCGAAAATTTTTCTTGGATTTTGTTCATATTTCCTTTGGTTGTTCAAAGAGGAGGAAATATTAAAGCTGTGTCTTCATTCTCTAATTCTAGCTTATAAGAGGCCACATAGGAGGTCAGATACCTCTTAGCAGAAAGCTCCTACCCTTTCAAATCCAGAAAAGTTGGTTTCTAAGAAAGGCTAGAAATCAAAAGTGATTTCTACACCTGATGCCACACTACCTGCACTTGGCAGTAGTTCTCATACCCTTTCATCCAAGGATATTTCTCGAAAGCGCACTTTCGCAGAACAAGAATCCTTGTCTCCCTCCACTCATTTCCAAGAACCAAAGTTAGAAGAGCAGTCTTTTGAGTCTGTATCATTCACATTTATAGAAACACAGCCTAATACAGTTGCTATTTCTTCTACTTTAGTTTATCAACCCCTTCCCTTATCAGTTGTTTCATCCCATTCATCCACACCTACAACTGGTACACAGATTCCCCCTACTCAAGGAGTAGTCAATTAGGGCATAAACATGGCAGCCCCTGTCTTCTTGATGAATAGATATGCGCCATGAAATCTTCCTCTACCAATGAATGCAATGCCTCAATAATATCCTAAGTTTCTTCCTAGATTTACTGGTGAAGATAAAATAACTGCAAAACAACACTTGCCTATGTTTTGCAATTTTGCTGAAAATTTTAATGTTGAACATTTGGATGTAGTAATGAGACTTTTTGTGTAGTCTTTAAATTGAGAGGAAACAAAATGGTTTAAAGGATTACAAAATGTCTCAATTAATTATTGGGATGAGTTAGAAACACAATTCATCCAAATATGGGGTGAAAAGAGAGACCATGGTTATTATTTGATGGAGTTTAATGCTATTAAGAAAAAAACAGATGAAAATATGAGTGATTTTATTAAAATATTTAATAAATTGTACAATATTTTTCTTGCAGAAATGAAACCCCCTCCTATTGGAGAAAGAGTTGTTTTTGCTAAGGAATTTTTATCATATATTAGTTTTAATTTAAGAGAAAGAACGTCTCCTACTCTTGAACAAATCCAAACTGATGCTTTGGAGATTGAAGAAAATATGACTACTGGTGGGAAAGTTCAAGAAAATCAATCAGTTCAAGATAAAGGGAAAGCCAAGGAAGAGTCATCACAAGATCAAAGAATTTATGACATGAATAAGGTCATTAAAAATTTGTCAAACAAATTGGTAAAGATGGAATTGGATAGCAATAAACCTACACAACAAAGCAAAGGTTTTTCTAGTCCTCAATTCAAAAAGCAGCCCCTGCAGATTTTGCAGAGGGAAAGAAGAGATCAGGATCAAGTTCAATCACCATTATATATAGAAGAAACAATTTCAGAGTCTACTGATGATGATAAAAAATAAGCTGAAGATAAAATTTCTGCCATATGTATGGAGGATGGTGTAGAAGAAGAATGTGAAAAATAATGTGAAGAAGAATGTAAATAAGTTGATATTTCATTTGATCAGGAAGAGATGGATGATTATTGCAAACAATTCACTGATTTTATGCAAGCAGAATTGCATAAAAAGTATGAATTGAGATCAAAAAAGAGGTTGAGAACTCAAGATGATGAAGATAAAGAATTAGAGTCAGTCTGTTCTCCAATGGCAACTCCACAACAGAAATGTTCAGTAAAAAAATTAGACAAGGGGAAGCAACCCATGAATATAGTAAAAGAAAAAGAGAAACAACAAGCTAAGGCTTCCCAAAATAAGTCTAATGATTCTAATATTTTGGAGAAGATTGTTATTGTTCCTGAGCAACATGCAAATCATAACAAAAACCAAGAAGAATATGGAAATTTTACTAAACAAAACCAAACTTTCAGTTTGTCCAAAGAGTTAGAAAAACTTAAAATTCAATTACCTCTTCTTGAGCTGGCTAAAACACTTGGGTATAAGGAAGAAATTGCAGAATTTATTAATTTTTCTCAGTCTGATGAGGTGGGTGATATTGTGAATTTGCAAAAAGAAAAACCAGTGGTTACTTTCGATCCTCATGTTGAAGACATAGAATCTTCTGTTCCACCTTTTTATATACCAGTACTCTTACATGACTCCATTCTACATAATTGTATGCTCTATTTTGGTGCATCGCATAATCTTATGCCATTATCTGTGATGAAAGAGATAAATTTACAAATAACTAAGCCATATAGAGACTTCTATTCTTTTGATTCAAAAAGGGTGAATTGTGTTGGGCTTATCAGAGACATGGATGTTTCCTTGGCCCAAATTCCAGCCAAGAGTATCATGATGGATGTAGCAGTTGCAGATAATCCGGCCAGATTTGGTATGTTGTTGTCCAGATCTTGGGGAGAAAAGCTTGGAGGTGTCTTAAAATTGGATGTCACACATGCCATAATTCTTGTTTTTAATGGGGAAGAGAGAAGGTTGTACAGAGGAACCAGATTCATGAAAACTACCACCAAGAAAGATGAAGGTAATTTCTCTATTTATGGTCAAGAGAAGGAGGATTTCTCTTGTTTTATGCTGCATGAAGATGAAAATTTTGCTGAAGACTCGCAGAAGTAGCTCTCTTCAACACGTGTACATAAGGAGCTGCATTCAAATAAAATTTGGAAGTGATATTTCGATGGTGCATATTCTAAGGAGGGCATACGAGCTCGGTTCATTTTTATATCTCCAGAAGGTAATATTATACCCTTTTATTTCAAACTTGAATTTCAATCAACCAATAATGTAGCTAATTACGAAGCATTAATTTTGAGCCTGCTAACTGCTAAAAAAATGGGAATTCAATCTATTTCCATTTTTGGTGATTCTGAATTAGTAATAAGATAGATTAAGAATTGGTGTTAGACCAAGTGTCCCATAATCAGATCTTATAGAAATGAAGGATGGGATATAATTGAAAATTATTGTGAAGCCTTTAATATTCGATTTATTCCAAGAGAAGAAAATAGAATGGCAGATTCACAGGCAATTGCAGCCAGTACATTTAAGCCACCAATTAATCCAAGATTGAGATATGAAATTGAGTTGAGACACAGGCCTTTAATCCCTATTAATGTAAATCACTGGAAGGTTTTCGAGGATGATGAACAGATCAATCAATTATTAACAATGATTGGAAATTTTGAAGATAGAGAAATTGATCTAGAAAGTGAACAAGGTGATCAAAATGATGTGCCTAGACACATAAAGCAGCGAATTGGTGACCAAAAGATAATTCAGTTAAAGGATAATATATTATCGAGAGGCCTGGTTCCTCTTAAAATATTGTTGGATGCTAATGATGTAGTAGTAAATAAGAAGAAGGTATCTCAGGATGGAGAGATGGAGGACTATAATTTAGGAACTCAGCAGGAGCCCAAAATAGCCAAGTTGTTTAACGGAGTTCCTAAGGATTATAAAGAAATGTATGTAGATCTTTTCAAGAAGTTCATGGATGTGTTTGCATGGCCATATGAAGATTTAAAGACTTATGATTTAAATATTATTCAACATAAAATACCACTGAAAGATGGGGTTAAGCCACACAAGCAGAAGCTTGGACAGATTAATCCACTGTTACTTGCCTTGATTGAAAAATATGTAAAGAAAATTTTACAAGAAAAAATCATAGTACCACTGAGGTACTCAGAGTGGGTTTAAAATGTAGTTCTAGTCAGGAAGAAAAATGGAGAGATAAGATTGTGTGTAGATTTTAGGAACTTGAATAGAGCCTCCTTGAAGGATAATTATCCTTTTCCAAAGATGGAATATGTCCTACAAAAAGTGACTGGGGCTTATAGGTTATCCATGGTTGATGGTTTCTCTGGGTACAACCAAGTAGCTGTTGAAAAAGGAGATCAGAAGAAAACAGCCTGCAATACACCCTGGGGAACATTCATGTATGCTAGGATGCCATTCATCCTCTTGAATGCAGGAGCTACTTTCAAGAGGGAAATGGATACAGCTTTTGTGGGTGACAAATTTGTAGTAATATATTTGGATGACGTGACTATTTTTCCAGGATCTGATGATGAACACTTGGAGCACCTGCAGAAAGCTTTCCTGAAATGCAGAAAATTTGTGTTATCATTGAATCCTAAGAAATCCTTGTTTTCTATAGAGGAAGGTAAGTTGTTGGGACATATAGTTTCAAACCAAGGTGTGATCCAGCAAGAGTTGAGGCTATACAAATGATTCCATTGCCTAGAATTGAGAAGGATATCCAAATATTTTAGGGAAAATTAATTTTCTGAGAAGATTTGTTCCAAATTATGCTGAGATTGTCAGAATAATAACATACATGTTAAAGAAAAACGCTGAAGTAAAATTGGACAAAGATGCAATAGCATCCTTTGCCAGAATTAAAAAATCTCTTCAAGAAGCTCTAGTTTTGATTAGCCCATATTATCTTAAGCCTTTCCAAATCTTTTCATTTGCATCACCTTCCACTATTGCTGTTGTACTGTTACAGAAAAAACGAAGAAGGAAAAGAGAAACTGGTAGCATTTATCAGTAAAGTCCTCAGAGATGTAGGGCTAAAATATAATACCCTGGAGAAGCCGGTATATGCTTTATTTAAATCATTGAAATATTTCAGGACTTATGTACTTCATTCTCAAATAGTAGCATATGTACCTAATTTTGTTGTAAAAGGTGTGTTGATTCAGAGTGAGGTGGAGGGGAAAAGAGGAAAATTGATTGCCAAGATCCAAGAGTATGATTTAGAAATTAAGCCTACTAAGCTAGTCAAGGGACATGGATTAGCTAAATAGCTAACAAAATCTAATTTCCAAACTTTGGGAATTAATTTTCTCGCACCATTAGATGAAGTGGTTGAGGAGACAAATCAGATTAAAAAAAAGTCAGCAATCAAATACAAATTTCTCTGCTTAGAATGGTATAAATATATTATTCACTATTTGTGTTTTTTCTCTTACCGACCCTCAATCAATAGAGCAAAGTATAGAACTCTAAAACTTAAAGCTCAATTTTATGTTATAATTGATGCTAAATTATATTGGAATGATCCCGTTGGTGTCTTGTTAGTATGTTTGACAGAAAGATAATCAATGGAAGTTATCAAAGAGTACCATAAATATTTGTGTGGAGGTCATTACAGTTGGAAAGTAACTACTCATAAGATTCTTAAATCAGGTTTCTACTGGCCTTATTTATTTGCTGATGTGTACATATTTGTTAGAAGTTGTCAGAAATGCCAATTGTTTGCAAAAAAGAAAAGGTTAGATCCTTTAAATCTTCTCCCTGTTTTTATTGAAGAACATTGTAGACAATGGGGATTGGATTTTATTGGATAAATTAATCCACCATCAAGCGGGTAGTTTAAGTGGATTCTGACTGCCACTGATTATTTTAAAAAATGGGTGGAGGAGATTCCTACCAGAAAAGAAAATGATTTGATAGTAATGAAGTTTTTGAAGAGAATATTTTTAGCAGGTTTGGATGTCCAGTGAAAATTGTAAAAAACAATGCTCAGGTATTCAACTCAGTCAGATTCATAAATTTTGGTCAAAATTATAATGTGATATTGTCTCATTCCACATCATATCATCCTCAAGGGAATGGATTAGCAGAATCATATAACAAGACATTGGTCAAGATCTTGAAGAAAACAATTAATGAGAACCAAAACAATTGGGACTCAAAGCTGATATTTTCTCTCTGGGCAGTGAGAATGACTACTAGAATATCTATTGGTAAGTCCCCTTATGAGTTAGTATATGGTACTCAAGCTTTGTTTCCCACTCAGTTAGCAAGACCAGGAATTTCTTTTCTTCAAGAAGCGCAAGAGGAACCTAATGCATTGATAAGAAGGCTAAATAAGGTAATAGAATTGAGTGAAAGAAGGAATATAGTCAAGGAAAATTTGTTCACATAACAGGAGAAAATGAAGTCTATTTTTGACAAGAAGGCAAAGGAGATTATGTTCCAAATTGGAGATCTGGTATTAAGATGGGATACTAGAAGAGAGGAAAAGGGGAAGCATGGTAAGTTTGATCCTCTATGGTATGGCCCTTATAAAATCATTGAGGCTAGATCAAATAACACTTTTATGCTGGAAAATCTTGATGGAGAAGCAGTAGGACTGCCCGTGAATGGGGAATATCTGAAACATTATTTTCATCACTGAAAATAGTTGGTTCATCATTGTACATATTTGGTTTTCCTCATTGTATATTTTTCATCAGACATTATTTGACTCCATGCCCGAAGTGAAGGCACTAATCTGCAGGGTCTTAGTGTTTCGTGGCAAAAAAAATTATCCCCAGGTGGAGCCAGATGTTGTGGACCATTTGCAATATCCTTTTATTTTCAATTTTGAAAATACAAAAAAATAGAAAATTGATAAAAATATGTTAAGGTATTAAAGTTCTTATACTTTATCTTAAAAATATTTCTGCTTGTTGTGTTAGAGTTAAAATTTTAAATACTTTTTGACTTTATGAAAGTGGGTCCCGACTTAAAGTTTAAATGTCAATTACTTCATCTAGTGAGACGTGATGATTTATTGAACACCGAACAAAATACTCAACCTGCGGGCACTACTAGCACACGAATTAATATGGAGGGTGCCTCTGTAATTGACTAGGTTGACTGCGGGAGAAACACAGATGAGCGACAGAGATTTCTTGCGGGGGCACAAGCCATAATAATTCTTCGTACTTCGAGACCCACCGGAGTGACATAATATGCTAAGTTGGTTATAGTTTTCTTCCACATCAAGAGTGCTTAACGGTCCGTTGGCGCGTCTTATCAACATTTAAGTTCGAATTCGTGCCACCTATTTAAATGCAATTCTCATTCTTTTCAAAATCATTTGCGAGTAAGTTGATGTTTGAAATTTGTTTGTGCTACGCCCTATTCAGTTTTCTGTCACCCTATCAAGAATTGATTTCCCTGTAAATCCTCCATTGTCATAACTCTGAATCATGGCTAAACACTCATCCCTATCAGGTTCTGCTAGTCATATCCCTCTCATAGATACCGAGAGGGATATCCAAGACACCGATTGTTCCTTGGTACACCTTCTGTTTTACCAGCAAGTCCTCTTAAATAATAAAGCTTCCCCAGTTTATACTACCATGGCAAAGACTGGTGTGTTGTCTGCATGTATCCCTAAAACCCATATTTTTCCTGAATTCATATATTGGTTAGTATCTGTTATTTATCCTGGGAAATGTTTTGTGATGAATTGTCAGGGGGAGAATTTTTTGCAAGTGTCTGCCCAGCTCATTCGCCAAGCCCTTTGTTACCCTGAGTCAGAGTCATATGTCCAATTATTTGATGATTCTTTGGTAGCGTATTATGAAAACCTTGCAGGTCAAGATTTTAATCAGTTCATTCATTTTCTAAAGCCTAACACTCAACAATTTCAGCCTAACAATAAAGATTTCCCTATGGAAATTTTTGATACTGAGGTTAAACCAGTGTTGAGCAGCATTGCAAAGATTCTGGGCAAAGACGATGACAACACAGTGGATAAATCAATCTTGGGGATGTTCGCCATGATGATGAAGCCAGGAATGGTGCTGGACATTCCATCCTATTGGCAAGAATTTTTCAATTCACAACTCATGAGCTTATCATTAACAGGTTCTTTCAGGTTTCCTTCATTAATTATTTACTTATTCTTATATCAAAATGTAGAGGAATTCATGAATCTGGGTCTGAATATTATGGATATGAATAAGAAGAGGAAATCAATAGTATTCTGGATAGATATAGTGAGAAGAGAACAAAATGAAGCTAGTCTGTTTTATTTTTCCAGTTATTTCATGTCAATTGCATATAAAGTTTTGAATGGAATCCCCCCCCCCCCCTTGTTTCTTACCCAAAGCTCAGGAGTTATTTTATTTAGGGGCAAACTGTAAATTTAGAGATTGGTTTGTTTTTTAGGATTATTCCTAAATTAGACTTTATGGAGCTAGTGTTAAGCCTTATAAGCTTCCAGTGTTTGTACCTATGAGGTTATTTTATTTGGAGTTTGTTCGGAAAAGTCTAAATGTTGATCAAATTCATTTTGTGCCCATGAAAAAGGGGCATATGTTCAAATTTCCCATGACTATAGGTCCTTTCATAGTTAATATGAGATAAGCATTTGAAGAAGTTACTAGAATGCTAGATGAGATGCACTTGCTGTTAGGGGAAAAGTGGGCTTATGACCCTCACAGTGTTATTTCTATTAGAAGAACTGATAATGGGTATTCAGATTTCATTCATGAAAGCATGCCAGATCTAGAGAAGATGGAAAGTAAAGGTGTTATGAGTTCAACAGGTTCAAATATTCATACTCCTGTCATATCAGAAAAATCAAGTAAAAGAGGCAAAGAAACAGTGGTTGATTTAGAAGATGAGGAGCAGGGAGCTGAGAAGAGAGAAAAATTTAATGAAGAACCTTCATATACTCAACCTAGTTTTTCCTTACAGTTTGGAGAGGAACAAAATGTTCCTGCTTCAACTAGGAGACATGAGAGCACTCATGAACAAGTGCCTCTGATTAAACATATTTTTTCCCAAATTGCAGAGAGAAACCAGAAGATGAAGGCCAGTATGGAGGCCCAAGCTGAATATCAAATTGCTCCAGACAAAGCAAGATTTTTAACTGAAATGTATCTTGAGAAAGATCAATTCAAAATTTCCCTGTCACATCCTTCAGATATGTCAATTGGTTCTTCTAACAATTTCAATAACGTAAATTTGACTGCACATGTGAAGAAAATCCCATTGCTGGACAAGGTGAACCTACATATGAAAACATGTCAGTTGATTGTGAATGAGCTGATAAAAACTAATGCAAAGGCAATGAAGGAAGAGAATATGCTTGGAAAGGTGATAAATCAGTTAAAGTTAGAAAAATCCAACTCTAGGGCTTTAACAATTCAGAATGAGGAGCTGAAGAAAATCATAGTGAAGATTGGAGTAGAGCCTAATGACAGGAATTCTTTGCAGAAACTCCTAGAAAGTGCTGAGGCAGAGATATCTGTATTGAAGAAAAAGTTGAAATTTCCTACAGGAGAGCATTCCATGGCAGCAGAAGTTGCAGAGGTGGAGAATGAGAAAGAAAAACTTCTACAACAGCTCATGCAAAAGGAGGAAGAAGTCTCTAAATTAAATCAAACTGCATTGTCACAACAATATCATATTGATAATCATTCTTGTACTTTTTTTTTTCCATCGGGTAATAAAGACCCACTAGCAAAGATTTCTTAGTTGACTACTGAATTGCAGATGGAAGAAAGATCAGAAAAAGGCTCAAGCAGATTTAGAGACTGCATCAAAGATTATTCAAGATGCAGAGAATGAAGCCAGTAAATACAAAATGGATAGTCAGAATGTTGATGCTAAGATTAAAAGTCAAAGAAAAACTGAAAGGAAACATATATTTAATATAGGCTAAAGATATCATTTGGAATGATATCATTTCAGAAATGAAATCAATTTGGACCTTTTTGATGGTGGTTGTAGAAGAGAAAAGTCTCATCAAGGAATTTGAAGAACAATTCATGACAGATAAACAGAAGACAATCAATAGGGCTATTTGGGCAAGAATATTCATTGACTTTATTAATTCTAAAACAAATCAAGAGTTAGAAGAAAATGAGATCAAAGACAAAATATTATATGCATTGGAGATCAATAAGATGATTGTCAAGAATGATTACAGAAAGGTTATATAAAAGAAATTGATGGAAATTAAAGAAGCAGTAAGTCAGTTTGATAAGTTATTTGACAAAATAGCAAGAGTAGGTCTGCCCTCATGTTGGGGACTTGAAGGAATTCTTTTGTCATGGGATTCTTATGAAAATTTAATTGACAAAAAGAAAAGTTGATAATAAACATGAGAAGACTCGGGTGCTTAAAGGAGCAACGGTGATCAACTTTCTTCAGAGACATTTTCAGTTGCTGTGGTTGGTAAAAAATCTATTTGCAGAAAGGCCATCTTTCAACCGAATTACTGCTTTCATATTGGAGTATCACAACCTGGTACATTCACCCAGAACAAAAGTATAGATATGGAAGAAGTGTAGAGCTTGGACGACGAATTTTCCAAAGGATCCTTTGACTTTGAAGAAAGACAAATCAGCTGATCTAGGAAATGTAGTAGCATCGTCGTCAATTCACATTCAACATATAGATTAGGATGTTAATTTTTATGTTATTTTACTCTTTCAAAGATGATGTAATTGTAATAAGACGTTTTTAGGGTATGTAATAGATATCCTACGAAGTCCTCAGAAGTTGAGGTAGTTAGGATCAATTATAGCAGTTTCAAACTACTTTTTATTGTATTTAATGTAATATTCAAGGAGAAGGAGGGTTCCGAGTTTTGGACCTTCAGACTGCAATTTTGTATTCAGATATTTCAAACGATTAATGAATGAAAAGCAAGTTTTTGTTATCTGTTTATGTTGATATGTATTCAAGTTTACATTTTGTGTTTTCTATCTTTGAATAAGATGAAGTAATGAGCTACAGGTCTCTTTTTACTTATGTAAGAAAGATTTAAAATCCTTAATTGACGCTCCTTCGTTTTAACTATTTCCTTCATATAATTATTCTGGAGTTTGAGATGATATATTCTGTGTAACAACATATCATTTTGAGCTTCTATCTTTCATTTTCTTCTGGTCATTTCATTCAACATCAGCAAATGATAACATTGTGAGACATTCATTATATTTGATAATTGAGGGTTTAATGATAAATAATTGAGGGTGATTAAACAAAGACAAATATTTCTGTGACATAATCATATAAATGTCTTACGCACTGATTCCTTGTCACAGCTAAGGGATTGTCTCTTAAGGTACAACAGAATGTATATGTTCTTCTCCAACAATTAGATGCAATATGCCCAAACTTGTGAAAGCTTTAGCATTTTATCTCATGCATCAAAGTAATGAAAGTACTTTTATTCCTTTGAAATCTAATGGAGTTGCAATGATCATATCTAGGAGAAAAAAATATTCTGAATGTAGGTGCTCCTTGAGATTTTCTTCTCTGCTACTTTTTCTTTTGTTTTCTAACTGGTTGCTGGATTTGTTTGTTGTTTCCTTGTATCTCACTTTTGCTTCTGGTATATTTTTCTACAGGTTTCTTGGCTTCTTATTTGGTGTTCTTACATGCATGCAAACTAGAATCACCCTTTTGAAATCCAAGACCATATTTTTCAAATGGTGATATTTGGATCTCAAGAAAATTATCCAAGCATACGATACTCTTTTCCATCTTTAGTTTCTTTCTTAAGGAAACCACTTCAAATTCTATTTATCACATTCATCCTCCTTCTCTTTGTATTGCTTCCTCATGGATTCCTCAACTCTTTCATATTCTGCCAATTTAATTTTTAAGTTGACAATATCTTCCTTGAGCTTAGCCTCCTTATTATCACAGATCTGCAATAATTTTTCTTGTTCCTTGCATGCAATTGTTATTCTAGAAATCTTAGCTCTAAGACTCCTAAAATTATCCTCATCTTCACTATGTGCTTCAACATGATCTAAATCTGAATCAAAATTATAACTCAAATTAAAATCACTAATGTTTATACCTTTGGATTCATGGTTTTATGATCTCTTCTCATCATTTGCTGAATCATGTGCACTAGAAGAATGAGACACTAGTGGCTGAGGTTCTTGTTTTAATGTGCTTCTTCTTGTTCTTTTTTCTTTTTTCTACTCTTCTCATTTTCCTTATTGCTACTGGTACCATTTCCAAATATGGATTCTATCTTGTCCCACATATCTTTGGCACATTTCAAAGCCAATAGTCTCTTCATATCATCATCAAGAATATTCTTGTAGATTATGCATCATGCTTGTGAATCCTGTTGCATAATCTCATATGTAATTCAATATTTGCCACAAACTTCATATGTTAATCTCCAAATGTTAGGGTCTATAAGATAATAATTGAGATTTTACACTTTTGTGACATTCCTTGTAATTTGCAGCAATGAAGACAAAAAAATTGAAAAAAAAAATCAAATTTCTCCAACAAACCCCATATCTACTCTCCAACAATCAAGCTGCAACCAAGAACCCTGCTCTAATACCAATTGTTGGAAACCTTTGAGCAATACTGAGAGGGGGGAGGGGGGGGGTGGTGTTGGTTGAATCAATAGTGTGATCTATAAACAAACATGTGCATCATATAAATATAATTGAAAACCATAAGAAACAATATAAACCATAATGATGCAACCTAAGCTACATTTACCCACGATAAGCATATAAAAATGCAAGCGTTCCAAAACAGTGGAAACACTTATGAAAAATTTCGTCCTTCATTAGAATTATGTTTATACTCCATAATTAACACCCGTTTAATATTTATGTGGAAGCATTTTCGTTTCTATTCTTATAATTCTGCACTTTAGTTAATCAAATTTTAACATACCCGCATTTAGAAATATAACTCAAAGCTTTCAACCATTATACTGATAATACAATGTCCAGGCCCACATTTGTTCCTTTATTGCTAGGCGTCTAACCCTTATTAAACCTTTAAGCAGAACCTTTCCATAATCTTTAGTTTAATCCCCTTTATTTTGTTTTATTTCTATTATAATAATTTTATAATATAAATCTTTATGAACCTAGCATTCCACCATTTGACTGTGATTTGCTCATATTTCGATGCTCAACCTGCATTTTAAATCCTCTCCGTCGATCTTAACAAGCCAATCCAACCTCTATCACACAATATCGCATTCCAACTAGCATGACACTTAACATTTTTTATTCATGCGAAATAGGTATTTTTAGTGGGCTACATGTCACTGTCCTAACACTATCGCACCTCCTCTGTGATTACCATTTACCACTTTCATACTATGTGAAATACCGTTACCGTTTCCACAAGACCTTCCACTTTTTGTTGGCACGTGGCTTAGTTTGATCCGCCCATTCCTTGACTTTAATCTCGTCCGTTGATCTGATTGATCCAATGACTATGCTTTACTACTTCATTCCTTTGTGCTCATCCTTCACTGTATAATATTACGTTCATCCTTTGCGCTCATTCTTTATCTGTGCATTGATTCTCGCCTTACAATCTTCAATTATTCTGACAGGATATCGCTTTAAAGGGTCATTTTCTCTTCTATGTCATCGATCCATTTAGTGATCGATGAATTAACTTAACACACGCAAACTAATACAAGATTCACATATAAACATAAAATACAGTCATACAAACTTCTCTGCATTTTATGTTATATATGACTTCTCGGAATTTTATGTTTATATATCCTCTGACTTCATTCAATTCTTCTTGCCTTTACGCAATGCGAATTGGACATTGTTCTACAGTCTCATGAATTCATAAATCCTATAGCTCAATACACAATGATAGAATTCCTACTAATAAACACAGATTTAGTTAATTTTGAATTCAAATTATATAGAGCTTGTATGAGCCTGGTCACATTTCAGTGCTATCCTCTGATTTGATTTTCCAATTTCACCTGCACACATATAAATTAGTGCCAATCCTCTGATTCACATACAAATCATAATTCAATCAATTTATGCATATTCACCCAATTCATAATCAAATTTCTCCGTATATATAACCAAATAATTACAAATATTTCTTCTCTCTGGCCTGATATTCTAATCAGTGGCCTTTCTTCTAATTTGCTCGTAGGCTTACAACAAAAAACTCTATTTGTCTAAAACCTGAATCTCTCTATATGCTTTGAGGATTATAATTTTATACAAATGGTTCTGAAACCAATTTTGGTTTAGATCCCTAGTTTACTCAAAAAATCCCTAATTTTTCTAAGTTCTCATTAATTCCTAAAATCTCTCTTTTATCCCTAAGTATCCTCTCAATCCCATAAATCGTCAACTAATTCCTAATTTAAGATCTTCAATTAATTCCCAAATTTCTCAATCCCTCAATTATCCTAATTTTCTCGTGTTCTCCAACCTTTGGGAACATTTACAAAATGACTCACAATTATTATTTAATTCCTATTCTAAATGTCTCACTTAATTCACTCAAGATATTAATAATTACATTAATTTAATACATAGGAAATCAACTTCCCAGAAATCCTAAGACCCCTATGTCTATTAAAATACAAATAATTTTCTGAGCCTAATGCTCCTGCATAAGACTCCCAAGGTTGAAAATAATCATGATCTCCCGATCATGTGCTTTTAATCTTTGTTTTCCTGGATCCCATACCTTGTTTTGTAATTTGTGTTTTGTTGTTGCTTTTTTTTGTTGGTTTTCTCTAGTTCTCCACACTTTATGCTGCTTTGCTCCACTAGCTGTTGTGAAACCAGCTCCAAGAATAGAAGAAAAAATATATCAACGCCTTAGAAATAAGCCACTTCGAGGGGGCAACCTCCAATACATTATATGAATGAAAAATTCTTGGATGATACAAATGAAAAAACCTCCTTTCTATATAAAGGAGTCCACAGGGCCACAATGTAATCCTAGTGGGGCCACAATGTAATCCTAGCCGAACTAACAATAATAATTTAAGGGCACAATAACAACAATATGGGGGTTACAGGGGTAAAACAATAACAATAAGGGGGTTACACTAACAATAATAAGGGACTATACTAGTAATATAAGGACCTAACATGCTCCTCCCGTTCAAAAAGGTGTTTTCCTCAACGCTTGAGTAGCTCCGAGTGCTTTTGTATAAAATTCTCATCCCCCCATGTAGAATATTCCGTGGGTAAGTTCTTCCATTTGATGAGATACTATGAAATTGATCAATTTCGTACTTGTCGCGTTCTTGTTTCCATGACTGCTTTAGGTTCCAATATGGTTTTTCCTTCCTCATCAAGTTTTGGCAATATTGTTTGAATTGGAAGTTTGTCCCCTATAACCTTTTTTAAGCATGAAACATGGAAAACTAGATGCACTCGCAAAGAAGCAGGAAGCTCCAATTTGTATGCCATAGTACCAATATTTTGCAAAACCTTGTAAGGACCATATTAATTTGGTGATAATTTATTATCCTCCTTAGCTTGCTTGAGGGGCATCTGTTTGTATGGTTGTAGCCGTAAAAATACCTAATCTCCCACATCAAAACTTCTCACTACGATGTTGATCTGCCCGTTGTTTCATTCGATTTTGTGCCAAATTTAGGTTATCCTTTAAGAGTTGGAGAACTTCTTGTTGATGCTCGATGTGATTCTCCACTGCTTGAACCCTAGCATTTTTCCTTAAAGAATATGTGATGGATGGTGGATGATATCCATAAAGTGCCATAAATGGGGTCATTTTTGCTGCAGTATGGAAGGAAGTGTTATACCACCATTCAACCAGAGGTAACCGCTTGAACCATTGTGCTTTCTTATTAGATACAAAACAACGAAGATATCATTCCAAACATTTATTCACTATATTTGTTTGACCATCGGATTGAGGATGATAAGGTGAGCTATGAGCTAGTTGAGTACCCAAACAAGAAAATAATTCCGTCAAAAAATTTCCTGTAAAAATGGGATCTCTGTGACTTACAATAATCTTTGGGTTTTCATGTAGCTTTTGAATAGTTTCCATAAATGCATTAGCAACTGTACTCGCTTTAAATGGATGAGATAATGCAAAAAAGTGTGCATTATTGGTAAGTCTATCAACTACCACAATGATGAAACTCCTTCCTTTGGACTTCAGTAAACCTGTGATAAAATCCCTTGAAATCTCCTCCCAACATTGACTTGGAATGGATAAAGGTTGTAGAAGACCCAAGGTCTTAATTTTCTCCACTTTATTTTACTGGAAAACCAAACATTCCTTCAAAAAAATTTGAATATCAGATTTAAGGCCATCCCAAAAAAATTCTTTCTTCACCCTGTGGTAAGTTTTTAAAAATCCTGAGTGTCCTCCTAAAGGAGAAGTGTGCAATTCCAGAAGAATCTTTTGTTTTAGTTGGGAATTCTTACAAAGATATAAGCGATCTTTGTAACATAAGGAATCATTTTTCCAACTAAATGTATCAGATGTACTAGGATCTTGCTGCAAATTTTGAATGAGTGTCCATACATCTTTGTCCTTCTTCCATTCATCTCTTGCTTCGGTTATCCAGTCTGGTTGGATAATAGAAATGGCACAAAGCAATGCTTCCACCTCTTCATTCTTTCTTGAGAGTGCATCTGCAACAACATTAAGCTTTCCTTTTTTGTAGATTATTTCAAATTCATAACCCAACATCTTTGTGACCCATTTTTGCTGCTCTTCTGAAGATAGTCTTTGTTCCAAAAGTGTTTAAGACTATCATGATCAGTTTTTACCTTGAAGTGTCTTCCCATTAGGTAAGGTCTCCATTTCTTTAGTGCATGTAGTATTGCCAACATTTCCTTCTCATAAATAGCCTTTTGTAAATACTTTCCTTTGATTGAATGACTTTCAAAAGCAATTTGTCTTCCTTCTTGCATTAAAATAGCACCAATTACATTTCTTGAGGCATCACATTCCATAATAAAGGTTTTTGTGAAGTCTGGCGTAGTTAAGACTGGTGCTAGACACATTGCCTATTTAAGATGTTAAAAGGCCTTAGTTGCTTCAGGAGTCCATGAAAATGCATCTTTCTTCAATAATGTTGTTAGAGGTGCTGCTATTCTCCCATAATTCTTAACAAACTTGCGATAATACCCTATTAACCCGAGAAATCTGCGCAACTTCTTTATGGTTGTGGGGACTTTCCATTCCTTAATGGCTTTAATTTTGTTAGGGTCTACCTTAACACCCTCGTGAGATACAATATGACCCAGATATTCCACCTCTTGTACTCCAAAGAAACATTTGTATGTTTTTGCATATAATTGTTTCTCCTGCAATAGTTTGAGCACCCTGTCAACATGTTCAACATGATCCTTCCAAGACCTGCTGTAGATTAGTATATCATCATAAAATACTAGCACAAATTTTCTAAGGAAGGGTTTGAAAATGGAATTCATCAACCCTTGAAATGTAGAAGGTGCATTGGTAAGGCCAAAAGGCACGACCAAAAATTCATAATGACCCTCATGAGTTCGAAATGCTGTTTTTGGAATATCTTCAGTCTTCATTCTAATTTGATGATATCCTGAACGAAGATCCAACTTAGTAAAATAAATTGCTCCATTTAATTCATCCAATAATTCATCAATCACAGGAATAGGAAATTTATCTTTAATGGTGAGCTTATTGAGCTCCCTATAATCCGGACACATTCGCCATGATCCATCCTTCTTGTGTACCAATACTACAGGAGCAGAGGAAGAACTTTGACTAGGTTGAATTATACCCGCCTCTAACATTTCTGCAATCATACGTTCAATTTCGCTCTTTTGGAAGTAAGGATATCTATAAGGCCTGATGTTTGGAGGAACACTTCCTGGAATCAAATGAATAGCATGATCATGATCATGAATAGGTGGGAGTCCTTTGGGAGTGTCAAACACCTTGGAATGATTGTCCAAGACTTGTTGGAGATCTGCAGAAATAGATGATTTTGATGTTGGAACTTCTAGTGAGCATAATTGTGCAATTACGCCTCGCTGTTCTTTCTTTAGAAGCTTTGTCATGACATTAGAGCTTATTATCCTTCCTGGCTTCCCTGCAATACCCCGTAATTCGACTTCCTTTCCTTCTGAAAAAAAATTCAAGAAAAGTTCTTGAAAATTAAAAGCTACCGTCCCCAAAGATTGTAACCATTGTACTCCTAGTACAAAATCAACACCTCCCATAGGAATGGAAAGCATTGGACTAGTCAATACATATTCCCCCATGGTTAGCTTGATATTATGGCATTTTCCCGAGAAATTTATAGTTCCTCCATTTGCAACCATCACTTGACATTCTGGTGCTGGGTATAGGAAACAATTTAATTCCTTGGCTACCTTACAATGAATAAAATTATGGGTGCTACCTGAATCAATCAACACTATTACCTTTTTCTTCTTGATATGTCCTTCTATCTTGAGAGTTTGAGTGGTAATTCCTGCCAATGCATTACATGATATGGTCGGACTCATTTCTTCTTCTTCTAGGGTTTCTTCCTGGTGTATATCCTCTACTTTTGAAGTTTCTTCTTCATTTTCTTCCTCCTCTTCACAATCTATGTAAAATAATTTCTTCTTAGTGCACTTATGACCTTTAGTGTATTTTCTATCACAACTGTAGCAAAGCCCTTTTGCTCTTTTTTCTTCCAATTGTTGTGGTGTCAACCTTGTAGGTTGTGAAAGTCTAGGAGTAGCAACACTTCCATCTTTATAGATGTGAGTGGTAGGCTTCCTTGTCGCCATAATTTTACTTTCAATTTTTCTTGCCAACCTAAATGCCTTCTCCAATGAATCAGGTTCCCAAATGCGAACTTCATGTTGGATGTTATCCTTTAAAGTCCCTATGAGGACATCAATCCTGTGTTCCTCTGGAATATTAGTTACCCTTATATTCAATTTTTGGAAGTCATAAATGTGCTCCGTGCTACACTGAAATTTGTCACCATGACATTTTAAGTACTCCCTTAGAAGCCTACAATATCAAAGTTCCTAAAGTCAAGCCTTGAAATTAAGAGGAAAGCTCATAAAAGTCTTAAAACTATTGTACCGCACTTTCTCTTAGCATTTCCTGTGGTCCCACACCTTTTGGCTATAAATCATGCGTAGCCAAACACACTTTCTGTTTATTAAGAGTGCGGACGCCTGTAAAAGATAAGAAAAGGTGCAAGTAAAATCTAGAAGCTCAGTTTAAGTCATTTTTGGAAGCTTCTAGAAACATTCCTGCGGTGGAAAGTCCACTCTTTTGAAGTTCATGCATCCCATCCATTAAGGAGCTAACCCCTTGATGTAAGGAATTAATCCCTTTGAAGGAGGATTATATCCCTTCTTGTATGGAGCTGTAACTTCCTCTCTTTCACTATAAAAATAGGCATAGACCAGCCTCAAAGGGTTACAATGGATGAGTTGAAGTTTTGATATTATTGGAGTTGAAGTGATGTTGAAACTTAGACCCTTTTAGCTGAGATTTTATGCGGGAAAGATTACATACCTATATGTATTTTGGTTGGAAGAGTGCAAGGCTTGTCAGAGTAAAGGAAACGTCTGTTTCGGACCCTAGGAAGGCATGTATGACATCAAGGCGGACACGGTTGTAAGGCTCTTCTTATTTAAGTTAATACAAATAAGTCTGTTTTTCTCAATAAGCTGTCAAATAATTGGTTTATTTTATGGATTCCTTGATCACCATAATAGATATGATTTATGAATATATGCTATGCAGGTGCTATTTTATGTTTTCTTGTTTGTGATTGCAGATCTTTGAAGGCAACTCTTTCGGGCGACTGAAATATTACTACTACAAACAAGCATTGGATCAAAGGTAGGATCGTTAAGCTTTTATATAATTTAATTATGAATCGCGATATATCTAGAGAAAGATAGATTTAATTGTCCGTTTTTTGCTAGCTGTCCATAGGACACTTGGGAGGTCTGTCTTTTCCACAAGAACGACTTATCCGTCCAACAAAATGGCGACTCCATTGGGGAATAAATCTTGAACTTTGATTTCTTTTATTTTTGACTTGTAAATTTATTTTTTCTGAGTTTGATTGATTTATATTGGCTTGGGTAGTTTATCCCTATAGAAACCCTGAGAAATGATTGAGAGTTTTTTATTTTTCTTTAAGTTTTCTTGTGTCCGCTCTTTTCCTTTAGAGACAGTGCGGGTAGTTCCGCACTTTTCCTGTACCCACAGTGCGGGACTGAACTGGTTTGCACTTAATCCTGCAGACCCTGTCAAAATTTTTGAAAAATCTTAAAATATTCTTTTCTGGATTAGTTTGCTAGATTCTCAGTGGATACCCAAACCTGTATCTTCTATCAGAAAGCCTTGGTTAAGAGTTTATTTCAGCATTTTTAGTTTTGAATGATTTTCTGAAAGATCTGCATGGTTTAATGATTTTTTGCTTTGTCTTATATCTCGCTTTAAGATTAGAAACCCTAGTATACCTTTAGATAACTGGTATTTCCTTGCTTTCTTGCTGAGTCTGACATCATAGAAGAAATTGTTTTATGATATTTAGATCCCATTTTTCTCATTTGCAAATATTTAAAAAAAAATTGTTTATAAGTTTGGAATTTCACTTAAAAAACCAAAATTGGATGTTTTTTGAGTTCTTGCTGATCCAAGAAAAGAATTTCTTAGTTAGATAACAAGCTGAGTAAGACATCCTCAAAATATTTGAAGTTTTAATTCAGATTTAGTCTTAGAATTTTTAGATCTCAAAAATAGTGTTTTTAGCTTTGAGTGTTATTTCTAGAAATTGTAGTGTCTTTTGAAGAAAAACTTGGTTTGTAGTTTTGATCTTGAATAAAAGGGATTTCTTGTTGAGCATTAGATCATTTTGAGTTCTCGTTGAAATTAGATTTCTTTTCATTTATTCTTGTTTGAAGGAAATATTTGTTTTTAAAAGATTGCATTTCTCAACTCTTCCTTTAGATAGAATTCATTGAAGAAAACAGATTGTTTCTCATAATAGATGCATTTTTTAGTGTGTTTTGAGTCGGATCACTACATATCACCAGTTTCGCTTTCACACCTATTGTCCTAAGAAACAACTTTTCAAAATCAACGCTTAAATTAAAATCAATCTAGTAATTTTTATATTTCTAGGGCTCTTTTCACCAATATAGCTTAGGCTAGTGTCTTGGAGTAGGGAGTAATTAACTCTCCAAGACAATTAAAACAAACAAGTAGTTGATCTTGCGGTAGGAATAAATCCAATAGTCGCTTGTATGCTCTGGAAAGCTCCTCTTAAAAGAGTTAAACACGAGATCATATCTGAACCTATGGGATAATCAATTCTATCTCATTGGGAATGATAGAAGATATGCGCGTATTAACAATGGTAAAACTCTGATAGACCATTGTCGAGGAGACTGGGGTCACTTGTCGGTATACCTTGGATTATGTCAAGGAGCCTTCAAGGGGATTTAGCTTTGTTACTTTGCCCTTGCGCGTATGTCAGACCATAAAATGTTCCCCCAAGTATATTAGTTCCTGTTGGTAACCATAGTGACCATAATCTTACCGTTTTTTCCTAAGGTGACGGTGGAGGAAAGATCCCACTGTACCTGGAGCAGACGTCGACTAGACTCACTTGGACTCTCCGGAGGGTTATCTTCACTCGAGATGGTTTAAGTGGAGAAACTTGCATCGGTCTGTTTCATTAAGCAGGTTGCCAGGGTAACTGTTCCAACCGCCCTTTCTACATTAAATACTACGATGTTGTATTTCATCACCAACTAGTGTTTTTAGTGTGGGAAGCTACTATTTGTGTGTGGTTTGATCTCCTATATTTTTAGGCGTGTGATTCATTTGTTTGTTTCCTTAGCGACTCTAGGAGTTTTCATTGAAATTTTATTTGATTGCGTGTGATTAATAAATTTTAATCGTGGCTGAATTACCAAGACAATCGCGTAGACTCCAGGGGAATCCCCCTGAATATACACCAAGTCAACTTGAAGGGCTGCGAGCTCTAGTATCGCCTAGTGACAGTAGAATTAGATCAACAGAAGCAGGAGAGTCATCTATAGTTGTTCATCTTGATTATCAATTACAAACAACAGAGCATATTCAAGAGCCAATTTTAGTTTCTAAAGTTACTGGTAGTATTTCTCCTTCTAGTGAATTAGCTGAAGAACTCGAAATTTCTGAGCCTGGCACTGAACCTGCTGTATTGGAACCATCTTCAGGATTTGTTACTCCAACTTCTAGTGATCCTGGTTCACCTAGGCTAAGACATATCATTACTGAAAATCTTCCTTCCGACCTCATATCTTTTGAAGAACTTGTTGGTCTAGACGAAGACGTAACTCTTCCCGAAAACCAACAGAATTTGAATCTTAGGGAGTGTGAATCAATATTATACAGTCCTTTTAGAAGTGACGCTTGGTATTTATCATTGATAGATTTTTTAAAAAACCCGGGTCTTAGTTTTTGACCACCCTGAATTCCTTTTCATCCTACACCAAGAGGTTATTATCCTTCATCAATTATGTTAGGTGAGTCATCTATGTTTTCCCAATAACCGGAAACATTTTTATAGAGTGGTCCTTCTGTTCCTTCGGGGTACCAATCACTCTCTGGTACTTTCTCAGGAGCAACTCCTCGACCAACTAAACAAGTGTTATCAACTAGTACAAATGGAGCTAAAACTGAAACGTTGAACGCAGAGAAAATTTTTATGATGTCTGGTAATATTCCAAATCCTCAACCTCAAGGTAGTCAGTGACCACCTGGGGGGCAACCTCAAGGTAGTCAGTTACTGCCTAGGGGGCAACCTCAAGGTAGTCAGTTACCGCCTGGGGGGCAATTCCAAGGTATTTTTTTACCAGGACAAACTATAGGACATTATTATTTACCTGGGGAACAACCTCAAGGACAGTACATACCTCAAGTTTATCAACATCAAGGACAGTACATACCCCAAGGTCAACCCCAAACTCAGTATATTCCTCAGGGTCCTCAAAAACCCCAGATTTAGTATATACCTCAAGGTTGTCAACATCAAGGTCAATACCCAACTCAAGGTTTCCAACCACCTTCCGGTCAATCATTTTTACAAGGAGCTGGAAATTTACCACTTAATTATCAACCCTACATTCAACCAAGCTATGGTCCTTCATATGCACAACCTTCTATGAGTCAATACCTCGGAATGAACATGGCGTGGAATCCATCTCAAATTCAATAGACTATGCAACCTAACGTGTAGTTACCTAATCAACCTGGACAACCTTTGGTTTGTAGTCCAACCCAGCAACCTGTCCAGCCTACTGTTCAAGTCCTTGCACCTGGTTATGTTCAACAGCCTTGGCCTAGCACACCTCGGACTCCGCCTCAAACTGATGCACCTACTGCAACTTCTGTTCAACCTACAACACTTGTTTCTGGAGTATCTGTAGCTCTGGTTTCTTCTATCCCTGCATCAGTGAAAATTCCTTAAGCCTCTGTGCCACAGTCAAGACCTACAATTCAGACTATGGTCTAGATGCCTATAGGACAAGCTGGTACCAGTACGATTTTCTCTAGTCAACCACAATTTACTTATCAACCGTACCAGGGATAGTATCAATTTGGACAGACTACACTAATCCAGCATATCAGTATCAGTCGTACCCTGGGTATACTTATCAAATACATCAACAACCCCAGTATGGTAAGGTTAATCCTGGTTACCCAGGAGGTTTCACGATTCAAAATACACATCCAATTCCAGGGTATCCTGGATATCCTCCTCCTGGCACTGGTTTGATCACACAAGGTTATCAAGACCCTAGCCATTGGTTACCATTCATAGCAACTTTATATTTACCGGATCTATCGCGCCTAACGAACGATCCCAATTTTTATCTTCCATATTGGCCGCCAATGCCTAACAAGTTGTCCAGTGATATTCCGAAATTTGAAGGTAAGTTAAGAGAGGACCTATCTAATCACGTTATGACTTATCACCTCTGGTGTGCATCTAATTCACTAGTCGATGATTCAATTTGATTACGTCTTTTTCAGAGAACTCTCATTGGTCTAGCTGCCAAATGGTACATTGAGTTATCACACAGCTCTTTTAATAATTTTAACACGCTAGCTACTGCTTTCTTAACCCATTTTTAGTTGCCTGTCAGATACGACAACGACACAGAATTGCTGACTTCATTAAAACAGTCTACGTCTACATACATATTTGATCATATTCATGAGTGGAGACGTAGAAGGCGTTTAGTGAAAGTCTTTATTCCTGATCAAATTTTGGCTGAATGGTTTATTAAATCGTTATTGCCCAAAATTATTGAAGATGTGGCCAAAGGAGGTGTTGTTACGGAAGAGCAAGTCATTGCTCAAGCTCAGTACCTTGACCTTGTATATACTCAATCAGGTACTTTGTATGATAAAATGCTCGATTTACCAAGACTTGGTCAATTAACTGCAACTCCTTCTAGCTCTCATGCCGCTCATTAGGGGAATTTTGAGGTCTAAAATGGGCCTCATAAGAAAAATGTAAAACAAAAATAAAATTTATAACAACCAATAGGATTCAAGATGATGATGTCATCCATAATGGATGATTCACCATTTTTGGAGTAAAAAAGTAAAAATATTAAAAAATAATAAAATAATAAAACTACTTTTCAACTCGTATTTTAAACTTATCTCCCAAAATTTTTACTCAAATTTCGAGCGGGAGTACTCGTTGGATGCGGAATTTAATTCCTCATCCAAGGAGTACCCATGTTGCATACTTTCGATGAACTCTTCTACACGAAAATGAGAAATACATAAAAAACGTGATTGTAATCACGTTTTTTTATGTATTTCTCATTTTTCGTGTAGTAGGACCCATCGAAAGTATGCAACATGGGCACTCCTTGGATGGGGAATTAAATTCCGCATCCAACGAGTACTCCCGCTCGAAATTTGAGTAAAAATTTTTGGAGATAGGTTGAAAATATGAATTGAAAAAGTAGTTTTTTCATTTTTCCCTCTAAAATTTGATGATGTCATCAAATCTTATTAGATTTTTTCCACTATTATTTTATAATTTCCTTAGGAGGCCCATTTTAGACCTCAAAATTCCCCTAATTCGATGGTGTAATTGGTTTTGTTAGCACTGGTAAAAGTAAGAAGAAGTCTTCCAAGACCACTTCTCCTATTATCACTTTACCTGATTCACCCAAAAGAGATTCTTCCTAAGAAGCTTCCGTCGATATTCACATTGTAGAGTCATCTACAACCAAATCTAAAACCGGTGGTAAAAAGAAAGGTAAGAATAAAAAGAAAAAATCTTCCAAAATAGAAAAACGATACAATTGAACCAACTGACGAAAAGCGCAAACCTTGATTTCCTTGTCTCATTTGTGACCAGGATCATTTTACAAAAGAGTGCCCGCATAGAGCCGAGGTATCAAAATTGATTAAGGGTTCGCCTATACCTACTGTCTTGAAGGATCCCTTTCCCACTCAAGATAGTAACATGGTTGGATCTTCCTCCAATATGGTTGAGGATATCTTGATGGTTGCAACATGATCACAAGATTATGGTAGTAAAAATACTAGTAAAAAAGCAGAAACATCCAATTCTGCATCGACTACATCTCCCTCAGTTTCTTATCCATTACAGATCGAGAAACAAAATCCTGATTTAGTGAATAAATCGCCTGCAAAAGTGTAATTTATAAATAGGCTTTCAATCCACATGTGAGAGCTACTCAGAATTAAAATATTGTTGAAGATTTGGCAATTTCCCCTTCACCAATGTCGACTTTGGAAGTATTGCAATCATGCCCAGCCCAAAGAAAATTACTTTTGTCAGCCTTAGGAGCTGTAGATCTCCAGGATTCAAACCTCATGATCTTCGATTTAGAGAATTTTACACCCCACCTACCCCATCAAATGGCTTTTCAGATTCCGGTAATAGTAAAAAACAAACGTATCTTTCATACTGTTGTTGATGAAGGGGCTTCTATGTGTATTATTTCATTAAAATGTTGGAAATCACTTGGTTCTCCAACGATTAACCAATCACCAACTATTCTCAAAAATTTTGATGGAAGAGGTTTTCAACCATATGGTATTTTACAAGATCTACCAATAGAAGTCGAAGGAAAAATGGTTAATCTAGATGTGGAGGTGGTTGATGCCCCTCTGGATTACAACCTTCTCCTGGGTCGCAATTGGTCTTACGCCATGACTGCTATTGTATCATTGATATTTTGTCTCATCATGTTTCCTCATAAAGGAAATATCATTAAAATAGATCAGCTGTCATATTATTCATCCGACTTAGCCTCTACTGATAGCATCCAACATATCGGAAAATCGACTATCCCTTATAAGGATGTCGAGGTAGGTTTGATTAAAGATTCAGCTTTACTGGGAACTTTTCCTTGCTTGCTCCCAACGTACAACTTCCTATTGCTAATATCAATATGATTTCGTCAAGTACGATGTCCTTTGATGATCCTTGGATAGTACCTTCAAAATCAGAATTGGATTCTTTCGATGGCCCGATGCCTTTGAGTCCATTTGAGTTAGCATATCAAAATGTAAAGTCATTTTCTGATACTCCTTCAACTGAGTTTCATCTAGTGAATGTGATCAATCAGGATTCATTTTTAATATCGAGCTCAGCTTCGACACCAATTCTGGATCCTGCTCAAGTATTCAATACGGATGAACATATTCGTGAATTCTTGTCGGTAGATGAGTTACCATGGGAAGATCTTCATCATAGGTCTTCGTTTTTACCTGATCTTAATCATTTTGAGAATTAATTTTCCTCCATTTTTACCACTGATTACGTCAAAGAACCTCAGAATCCTTTCTCACATATCGATTCTAAATTGAATTTAGAAAATATTTCTGCAACTGTTCCTCTTGACATTTCAGTAAAACCTTGAATTTTTGAAAACATTCATATAGGTGCTTCTTGTATGCTAGATTAAATCCAAGCATATAAAGCCCTATTTCAGGAATTCCGCGACATTTTTTCCTGGTCATATGAAGAAATGCCAGGAATCTATCCATCAATTGTTGTTCATGAAATTAAGACATCCCCGGATGCTAAACCTGTTAGATAGAGATTACATCAGATACATTCGAGAAAAGCTGCCGCTATTAAAGCCGAAGTTGAAAAATTACTTCGTGCAGGTTTTATTTATCCGATCCCGTTAACGGACTGGGTATCTAATATTGTTTCGGTCAATAAAAAATAAGGAAAAATAAGAGTATGTATCGACTATAGGGATATAAATCAAGCTTGTCAAAAAGGCAATTATCCAACCCCTTACATCGATCAAATTATCGACGATTGTGTTGGAAGTGAAATGTTCTCGTTCATGGATGGATTTTCTGGCTACAATCAAATAAACATACACCCTACAGATCAACCTAAAACAAATTTCATTTGTCCATGGGGGACTTTCGCTTATCGCAAACTACCTTTTGGCCTTAAGAATACTGGTGCCACTTTTCAAAGGGCCATGTATTATGCATTTCACGACATTAAACACATTGTGCAGCTCTACCTCGATGATTTGCCTACTCATTCTTCACACAGAGTAGATCATATTACTCATTTATGAGCCATATTTATACGATGTAGGCATTATAAGATTCGACTGAATCCTCACAAATGTGTTTTCTGCGTGCAATCTAGACGATTGCTGGGATTTATTGTCTCAAAGGCAGGCATTCGTGTTGATCCATCGAAGGTTGAGGAAATCATCAATTTACCTTCTCCTTCTACTCTTCGCCAACTCCAAAGTTTGCAAGGGAAAGAAAATTTTTTACGTCGATTCATTCCTAACTATGCCGAGTTAATGAAAGGTTTCACTAGGTTGTTGAAACAGAACATTCCTTTCTTTTGGGATGAGGTCGCTGATAGATCTTTTGATGCTCTGAAAAACGCATTGACCCATGCACCATTACTGCATCCTTCCAACTAGAACCAAGATTACTTTTTGTACCTCGCCGCTTCCAATTCCACGATAGGAATGGTTTTAGTTCAGGAAGATGAATTCCATAGTGAACATTTAATTTAATATCTTAGTCGAAATTTGAATCCGACTAAGATCAAATACTCACATGTGGAGAAATTGGCCTTGGCAGTTGTTCAAGTTGTCCAACGTTTTCGTCACTACATAATTTTACGCAAAACGACAGTGATCTCTGATTGTAACCCTATGATGTATATCTTGACCAAAAAATTGCTAGGGGGAAAATACTCTAAATGGATTGTTATCCTACAGGAGTTTGATTTGGAGTTTGAAATATCCAAATCCAAGAAATCATTGATATTTGCTGAACTTATGTGTGATTTCACACGTATTGATACAGAAACTGTGGCAGAAAAACCAATCACGGATGAATCCTTGCTTTTTATTAGTACCATTGATCCTTGCTATGGAGATATTATTTTTTATCTTCAGACCCAACATTTTCCGCCTAATATTTCACAGTCGCAACGACGGAAAATACGTTTCCAGTCTCAACAATATCATATTGTTGGTGACACACTATACCGTTGTGGTGCGGACTCAGTTTTTCAACGTTGTCTAACCCATGAGGAAGCCGAAAAGGTTTTAAATTACTGTCACTTTGGAGCATGTGGCGGTCATATGTTTGGGTATGCCACAACCCAAAAGATACTGTGCGCAGGTTATTTCTGGCCGTCCTTATTTAAAGATTGTATTTACGTGGTCCGAAAATGTCATAATTGCCAATATTTGATCGAAAAATGCGTGCACCACCTGCTCCTCTTCACCCTATAATTGATGTTGGTCCTTTTGCAGAATGGGGCATTAACTTCATTATATGTAACCCTCACTCGGCTGGGGGGCATGGGTATATTATTATAGCAGTAGATTATTTTACCAAATGGGCCGAGGTGATGCCTACATTTGCGGCAGATGGAAAAACTGCAGCTACTTTCATATTCAATCATATGATTGCTCGTTTCGGTGTACCCTAAGCGACAATTACTGATCACAGGAGCCATTTTCGGAATATCATGATGACCGAGTTAACGGACCAACTTGGCCTACACCATGAAAGTTCTACACCATATTATCCGCATGCCAATGGTTTAGTTGAAGCAATTAATAAATTTGTAGTCACCATGATCAAACGAATCATTGGAATTCATAAGTCGAATTGGCATACCATGCTCTTTTCAGCACTTTGGGCATATCAAACCTCAGCAAAAACATTGACAAGCTTTACCCCTTTTCAACTATTTTACGATTTAGAAGCGGTATTACCCATTGAATGCAAGATACCGTCACTCCAACTAGCCATAGAGTTACTACCAGACACTTCTGAAGAGGAGAATTTTTTTTTATACTTGGTTCAATTAGATGAGAATCGGCGCACCGCTGCATTAGCTACCGAGACTCATGCGAAAAGAATGAAAGCTCAATATGATAGAAGTGTTACTCCTCGTAATTTTTCATAAGGAGAATTAGTTTTGATTTATGATCAAGCCAATGATAAACTAGGGGCTGGGAAAGTTTAACCTATGTGGCATGGTCCTTATATTGTCAAGCGACAGCTTGCAAAAGAGGCCTATGAATTGATCGATTTTGACGGGGTCCCTTTAGGTAAACCCAGAAATGGACTTTATCTGAAGAGATATTACGCTTAATTTTTGTGTGGAGATCTTCTCTGTATATTAGTTACTTTATAGCTAGTGTGCTATAGATTAGAAACGTGTGCCTAGCTTAAGTGTGCTCTTACTACTACTCCTGATTATCTGGATACTTTTGATATCGCAGATGTCGACGTCCTTTCAAACATATATTGGTTTTGCTGATGGCGCTTATCGTATTACACGAAACATCTCTTTCGCAGCTTGGGTTATTTACTCACCCACTGACGAGTTAGTATTGATGCATGGGGTATGCCTCGGTCAAACACCGAAAAATATTGATGAATATAGTGCAGTTATTGAGTTATTGTCGGAATCCATTTCGTTTGGAATTCGGAGTTTGATCGTTAAGTTAGATTCTGAACTCATTGTATTACAGTTAAACCGAGTATATGCCATTAGAAACCCAGTATTATTAAGATTATTTTTAAGGGTTCGTCTCTTGGAACGAGAGTTTGATTATATTGAGTATCAACACATTCCAAGAAGTTTAAATACATTAGCAGGTATGTACTTTCTAATGTTATAAATAGACATTTGCGATAACAAAGTAACAAATCAACATTTCATAACATGATTGAACTGCAGATCGAAATAATAGTATATCATAGTATAAATGTAGTGCTCAAAAAATAGTAATATTGTCTTCGATCATAGGCTCAAAACGCCTTATGATCGAAAAAAGTGATACAAAAATGAGTCTACAAATAAATCATCCACTATCCGTGGTGATGATCACGATAATACACCATCGCTCGTGCCACCCTAGTAAAAAACCTCCCGAATGGACCAGGTGAACACCTATGACATATCTCTCAGAGGATGGAACAGATATCATCTATAGTAGTCTTAGGAATATCTATAAGGTCACCCGCATGGTGCTCTAAGTTAGTCGTGATCTCTCGTGACTCGATCCCATGGGGGTGGCAGGCCGTCGCATCCCTTTGCCTACCAAAGGTAGAGAATGGCCGTCGAGTTGGACCCACATCTCGCATTTGAAATTTTTTTTTTTATCAGCTTTGACGATTAAAAAACAAAATAAAAATTTAGAAATTAGAACATGTCAAAAATGATTTTTTACTTGACTCGTCCTAATCGAGCTCCCGGGGGAAGGGGTATCTCTGGCCGCCACGAACGTCCATGCCAAGATAAGGAAAATCCTCTATAACAAAAATTTGGCATTCCAAACAATGAAGTATACATGGAGGCACCCATAACTTCCCCACCTCACCGTGGCAGCCATCAAAGCAACCCAACGAATCATCCTAGCTCGAGTCGAGCGCATCAACAGGAATATGTCATGTGGCTAACATGGGGATCCTCTCTAGTGCAAAGGTGACTACAATGGACCCATATCCAAAGTTTTTTAGCTTCCCATTCTCTTGCTCCGGTAAGTTGGCCTTTCACATTTTCCAACACCGCCTCACACACCCGCTTGAATATGGTGCCTCGAAAGCAATCTACTACTATGTATATGAGAACTATGGCTACA
This sequence comes from Pinus albicaulis, assembly GCA_034641835.2. Taxonomy (NCBI): domain Eukaryota; kingdom Viridiplantae; phylum Streptophyta; class Pinopsida; order Pinales; family Pinaceae; genus Pinus; species Pinus albicaulis. The sequence continues at coordinate 201,629,871 of CM076583.1, forward strand.
TGCAAAGCTACACTTCCACACACTTGACACAGGTAAAAGCGCGATCACTTTTAGTCGACGGATGATAGTTTTTATGTCAATCCATTTGTCCCAGGATTGGCCTCATCGTTGTAGAACTCTAATCAGAGGGTTGGCGACAGACCGGCCACCCGGCCTAGCCCCAAATAGAGATAATGGTTTTTCCTCTCCCGGACAAACCAAATTTCAAAATAGATTTTTTCTAGCTCAATCTCAAGCCGGTGACCTCCGATCACAAAACACTAGTCCCGGACATCCCATTTAATATACTACCCAAGTAAGAAGATCCACTTGAGCTCTCATGCCACCGATAGCCCAAAATTTGTAAAGCCCGCATGCTCTTAAAAGCTTACAATGTAGGTTGATGATTTATCACGGCTTCATCTACCTCTTCATGCTCCTGCTTCACCAAGAATTCTAGATATCCTACAACAAGTAAAATGAAGGATTAGAATCATGTTCAAGCAAAACATTTGGGTAATTTAGGAAGAAAATATGTTTTAGTTTGTCACAAGGCTCTCCCGCACTTTATGCTCAAGGATAGTGTGTAGATACACACGGCCCCGGGTGGTTAAAATGCAGGGCCCCAATATTTTTCTTTTAGAAAATTTTGGGGTCCGTAGGTACCTAATGTATTAGGCAGTGCGTAATTTCGAGGGAAAAATTTCGGCATATTTTCCCTCCCAAAATGAAATTCCGACCCAAAATTAAAAAATTGAACAAATGAAATGCAAGATATGAGGCTTGGATTACCGAATCGTACGATTTTTTATTCCGATTAAATGTTTGTTCCGAATCTTCTCCCGAAGCATTTTTTGCCCATAGCTCTAAAAAATTCACTCCAAATCCAAATGGTAAAAATGAACTTGAAAAAATCCTTTTTATAAGTTTTTTCGAACATGAATTTTTTAAATTTGTTTATTTTTCATTTTAAAAACCAATTTTTCAAAATATTTTTATTATTGAAATAGGGTGTTAATTTTTGAGTTTTTAATAACGAATTTTTCTTGTGCAAAATGGTCATTTTTGATGAAGAGTAAACTTTTATCACTTTTTCGGGCTCCTTAAATTTTACGAAAAAGTGAAACCATGGAGTCCTCTTTTGCCCTTTTCGTAATTTTTAAAAATGAAAAGATCGCCGAGTACTTGAATATTCGAACTCGTTAAATTAAATTAATGTCTTCCTTTCAAGATGTTTACCCCTTTTCCGAACCGAAATGGACTATTTACGAAAAAGTTATACGTTGACTAATCATAGTCAATAGAGTTCTTTCTCAGACATTTTATCCTTTTTCGGGCCCGAGAGACTAAATTTATGAAAAAGAACGCCCATGGAGTTTTCTTAAGTTTTTCTTCTCGACTCCCTAAAAATGAAAAACACCGAGTTTCTCCATATTGGACTCGTTAAAATTTAACAAGAAAGGACTTGTCGATTACAAATAGGAACGGACCACTCCTTCTTAGGTTTGATTTTAAACTAAGTTGTAGTCATCCGAAGGATGAGCTTATAAACAAGCAAATTTTACCAAGCTTGTCAAAATAAAGAGGTATCTAAATGGTGGGGAAAAGAGATAAAAAACAGATTCGTTTATTGTACTTTGATTTGTAAAATCATTACACCACTTCGACACGACACTTTTTGTCACACTTCTCGCTCGGGTTGGGAAATCCTTCTATCGCGAATCAAACCACATTGAAAGTCTTCGAGCGCTCTCGGGTAGTAGCTTAGGGAAACTATTACCAAACCATCCGAAGTAGCGTGTCATTATGTGTTCAAGAGGATAGTAAACAAACCATTCATCCGCAAACACTCGTCTCCATTCGCGTTGACCATCCCCGAGTCGACTCTGCAAAAATTTCTTCAAAACTTGATCTATGGTTTCATGTCGTGAGCTCGCTTACGACGGATCACTTTCTATCGACGACAAACACCATCATCTATGAATTCCTGATCTATAATCCGTCGTACTTATGGAATCGCATGCCTTAATGGCATATTTCTTGCCTTCGACGATGGGTTACATCATTGACCTTCGATCGAACGATTCGTGAAATGTCTTCGAATCGTATCACTTATTCTCATTTTGTGAATTGTACTAAGTACTTTGAGAGCCATTGCCATTATTGGTGGTTTTCTTTCCACACTTGCTTTCAATACCACATCATTGATCGGTAATCAAGTGGTTTCTACCATAAAAGACTTCAACACATTTAATCACATGGATAGAATCGTACTTAGTTTGGGAAGCATAAATCAAGACCTTCGGATCTAGTTTCCACCATCTAGGTTGTGAGGAGTTTTATTATTCCATTATGCGCAGACGATTCATTACACATGGTTGCGTCTATGTTGTGTCTACACTATTGATGTAATATTAAAAATCATTTCCGTATCGAAAATTTTAGTTAGTTTTGATTCGAGTATGGGAATGCCTACCTCAAAGAATGATATATGTGTGTGTGTGTGTGTGTGTGTGTGTGTGTGTGTTGCATTGGAATGTTTTTACAAGGTTCCGACTAGGGTGTCCACAAACACGGATCCTTGAAATGATAAAGCACATCACTCTTCGAATATTCTCGTACTTTCGCACTTTGGGGCCAATTTGTTACACCGAAATTTGTCACCATGACATTTTTACTCCTCGTGCTTCAATATCAAAGTTCCCAAAGTCAAGCCTTGAAACTAAGAGAAAAGCTCATAAAAGCCTTAAAAATTCGGTACCACACTTTCTCCTAGTTTTGCCTCGTGGTCCCGCACTTTTTGGCTATAAATCATGCGTAGCCAAGAGCACTTTTTGTTCATTAAAAGTGCGGACCCTTGTAAAAGATTAGAAAAGGCACAAGTATAATCTAGAAGCTCGCTAGTCATTTTTGGAAGCTTCTAGAAACATTCCCGCGGTGGAAATCGTCTCCTTTCATGTTCATGCATACCATCCAATAAAGAGCTAACCCCTGATGTAAGGAACTAATCCCTTTGAAGGAGGATTCTATCCCTTCTTGTATGCGCTTGTAACCTCCTCTTCTCCACTATAAAAAGAGGCATAGGGCAGCCTCAAGGGGTTACAATTGATGAGTTGAAGTTTTAGTATTGTTGGAGGCGAAGTGTTGTTGAAACTTAGACCCTTTTACCTAAGATTTCATGGGAAGGATTACATACCCGTATGTATCTCGGTTGGAAGAATGAAAGGTCAGATATAAGTAAAGGAAACACTCCGTTCCGGGATCCCAGGAAGACTTAGGATACAACATCAAGGAAGACACGTTGTAAGGCTCTTCCTTATTTAAGTTAATACAAATAAATCCATTTTCTCAATAAGCTGCCAATTGATTGGTTTATTTTATGGATTCCTTGATCACCATAATGGATATTATTTATGAATATATGCTATGCAAAAGTATTTTATGTTTGTTTGTTTTGTGATTGTAAATTCGAAGATAACTCTTTCGGCGACCGAAGGACTACTACTATAAACAAGCGTTGGATCAAAGGTAAGATCGTTAAACCTTTTGCGTTTTAATTATGAATCATAATATATCTAGAGAAAGATATTTTTGTTTGTCTATTTGTTGCTAGATTTTTCGTAGGACACTTGGGAGGTCTGTCTTTTCCACAAGAATGAATTATCCGTCCAACACATGGAAGCACCTCAAACTTCCTGTTTGCTATAGTTTTGATGTTTTCTTCTTTTAGTTCATCTTAAGGAATTCTTGACTGCTCCTTAGGCACACTAAAACTTGTTCTTTGTTTCATGAATGATTACTATGTTAGCTTATAAATATGATTCATGGTATGCCCTACATATTTAAAGTTTTCAAAAACTTATTGTGAAGCTTTTCTATGGAATACTGATTGATTAGGTTAATACAAAGAGGTCTTGTTTCGATCTTGCCCTTTGCCCATGCTCATCAACTTGTTTCAGAGTTCCCGATAGTTTGATATATGTTGTTTAGGAGTTCCCTCTGCATATATTGAATTGTTTGTTTATCTTATGTGTTTTCTCAAAAAGTTGAAGGTGAATTTCTAAAGTTAGGAGTTCTAATGCTTCTATGTCTCATCGGAATGTTCATCTTACATGTTTATCAGTTTGAGTATTGTTCATAGAGATTAATGGTTTTCCGTACCTCGTGATTTATCACTTTCATACTATATATGTTTAAGATCTCTTAGTTTTTCCCAAACTTAATGTTCATTACACTTCATCATCACCTAAGGATCCATTAACCTTGCCAAATCAGCCCTACAATACTCTCTGATTCATCATTTAGACACCCTTGAGTTCATCTGACCCCATAGCCCTATTGATTTGATATTCTCTCATTCCACCTATCCTACTTGATCATCTTACCCCAACCCAAAACAAACAAACAAACCTACACTTAACAACTAGCCTAAAATCAATCACCCAAAGCGAACACGCTCACATCCTTCACACAATAGAGAGAGCCCTCTCTAAGTCTAGGAAGGCTAGGTCCTAGGACTCTAAAGATTGGTCTGATGTTACCCTGTCATTTGGTTAGCCAATCTGCCAAATCACGGGAAACTAACAAAAATATTTATATTATATCATTGTGTTAGCTATCTTTGGTGGTACATTTGTGACCTATCCAACCTGTAATCATTATTAAACATTATTTTTTGGATTTTAAGTTAAAATCAGAGAAAAATGACATGGTTTCCATGATATAAATAGAGGGAATTCAAATTATTTTTAGATCATTGTCACACTTTGAGATGAATGCAAACTCTCTATTTTAATCTCTTGTGCACTATGGAGCACTAGTTGAGTGAAATTTATTGAGAATGATATTTTATTGGTTGGTTCTCTCTCTTGCATGATTATTTGTGATTATTTGATGATGTGCTCTATTTTCATGTAATTAATCTTCTTCCACTTGTGCTTGTTAATGAATAGGGTTTCATGAAATTTTTACAAAAATTTTGTTGATGATTTAAGGTCGTAAAATATCCTTGCACAATCATCAAGTTTTATATTGAGGAACCTAGGTTTCACTTCCTCCCTTTTAATTTCCTAAAGAGATAGAAGGATGTTAGGGTTTATGGAATTGAGAAACATAAAATTTTCTTCAACATTCTCCTTGAAATCACTTCCACTGACCCTCTTCCATAGATATATTTACTCCTAGACTTCATTATCTATTGAATGAGAAAGGAAATAGTCTTATCTCTTGTGCCAATTGCATAAATAAATAAATAAAACCCTAAATTTTTACATTATATGTTTTCTGGGGTAAATTAGATATAGGTTATAACAAAATCATCAATTTTCATCCTTATTTTCCTTTGACATTATTTCCCTAGGGTTAGGACTTGCACGGATTCAATTGTAAGAGTGAAAATATCATTTTACACGAAATTTTTAGCCATAAATTAGAGTTGACATCTAAGATTACAAGTTGTTATATGTGTTTTCAACCGCAAATTTTTTTTGTAATTAATTATTTTATTTACTAATTGATTAGCACTAATTTTACGCTTGTTTATCACAGATGTTGGAGCCATTTTCTTATTTTTGATATAAAATATTTGGATGTGCAATTTGCTTAAAACCCTAGTTTATACCAACAAGGTGTAATTTATTGATTGCATGTGTTGTAGAACTATTTTGAACCTCTTAAGTTCATACTTATCCCTCTATATTTAACCATAGTATCTATTGAACTTGTTATCTTGGAATTATACCTTAAATCACATGAATCCCTAATCATTGTACAATTTTGTCCTTGAGTGAATATTGTAGTAGAGCCCTTAGGGGGTATTTAGGTATGATCATTTGGGTTACTTAATTGCTTAGATCTACTAGGAAACTCTCCTCTGCAGGGTTTGCATCCAATGATATAAACGAGGGGAGTATTTGTTGACCTGATAGTGGTAACTCTCCCATTGTTGCTTTCAATATAGGTTTTTTAGTGAGGCTCTGTACTAGAGTGCTAAATTTTGTAGTAGAAAATCCCATTAAAATTTTAATTGAAAACTAATAACAATATACTCATGGACATGAATTTTGCTAGTCAAATCACAGATCTTTACATTTTGGTAAAATCATAGTTCTTTTTGTTTTTGTAAAATCATAGTTCTCAATGGAATTCTTCGATGGAGCACATTTATTATGGCTTTTACTAGTTTCCCTTGACTGCCTAGTTTGTTCTTTGGAATGATCGGCTATAGGATTTTATGGTTAATTTTAATAATTAATTTTTAGTTAGGGTCCATATATGATTTATCTATTGTTTTATGGAATATTTATTCCTTTCCCAAACAAGGTGGTCTTGGTTTAATTTGCATTCGATCATATGAAGCAATCTTGTTGGTGAAATGGATAGTGAAATTTATTGTTGGTGAGGTATCTTGGAAATGATTGATGATTTATAAAATCATTGGAGGAAACTATATATTCAAAATAAAATACATTTCTCACTTAGTGATGTGATTTATGCTTTGAATGATTTCAATATTGGTGGTTATCTCATGCTTCAAATAATTCGGAAGTCATGAAAGAAGATGGTTTCAAATCTTACTTGACACGGTTTTGTATTGAAAAAGGTTTGGACCTTGCTTGTATTTTTATTAAACATTGGAAAGTACAATATTCTACTATTGCTCATATTATAAAAGGATTCTAAAAGGGATACTTAGATGGAGGGATATATGGGATGGGGGGACTTGTACAAAACATGGAAGTCTTGGTTTAGTTTTTCAAAATGATAAATATTAGTTTGATAAAATTATTTTGTAATATAGTAATGCTAGAAAATTATCTCTTTTGTTGGAGTAGGCTTAACTTTCATGCCATTGGTCCTATATCATGTCATTGGATTTGGGATTATGATAAACCAATTTAGATTTACAAATCACATTGACTGTATCGATTTTTTTCAATTGGAAAGTCTCTCTTGAGGGAAAGTTGAATGGATGTAGGAATATTTTTTTTTGATGGTGTAATCCTTTAGGTTATCCTTTAAAATGAAAGAATTTCCCTGGTTAATAATTTACTAGGGCATTTGTTTTCTAAGGAAAAATTGTGAAGGATGGGTGTCATGGAAAACTATTTTCTATGTTGTGGTGGCATAAGACATTGTTGGGCACATATTTTTGTTTAGAAGCATAAATAGTATCGGTCTTCATAATTGTATTTGACTCATGATGTAATATATTTTTAAAAATAAAGAAAAAGAAATTTATTTATAAGAATGGGTTTCAAGCTTTATTTATTTTATTTCTAGGTCAAATCCTCCATTTAAGGTTTCTAGGGTTTTTGTCATAAGTCATTTTCCATGTCATCATGCAATAGACCCTTCTTAGGTTATGTATGTCAAGAAATACAATTTATTTTGATGTAAATTGGTCATACAACCCTCCTCCACCAAGTAGGACTCAAGTTCTTAAAGTCAGCTTAAAAAAGGAGCTACAACCACTATAAATAAGCAACTACTCGACCTAATTTTCCCATCCAATCAAGCAAGTTTGACCTGCAGTTACAAGAGGAGATAAGAAGTGTGAAATACCAATAGCAAGGTGCAAGAAGGATAATGAAGAATCAGGAACCATAGTGATGAATTCAAAGACCATTTTCTCTCTCTTTTTACTCACACATGTGAAGAAATTGAAGCTTTAGGAGGAACAAAGTTGAAAGTTTGTAATAGGGAAGAAAATATGTTGCAGGTGGATCAAAATATTGTGGCTGATGCGGTATTGTTTCAATTTGACTTAAGTTGCCTTTGGAATTTGGCTAATAATTTTGGGAGGTTAACTTGGTGGATTGAAGGAGGTCTTTGTCTTGGTCAAAGGTCTTGGTTGTATCAATTTGACTTATTTCTACTATAGAAGAAGAGTTTGACTGGGTTTCTCCCTAGAAAATGGTTTTTCTCTGTTTGAGAGCCTACATCCTGTGTCCTTGATCTTCATGTTTATGTTTTGATAGTTGCTTGAAAATAATAAGATAAAATAAGAAAAATAAATTGAATAAGAACTAAAATAATAGAACTAAATATCACAAGTAATTATCAAGATAAAAAAATCTTTATGTCTTTTGATTTTCCAACATGATATGAGAGCTAAGGTGAAATAGAAGAAGAAAAATGCAACTCGAAGATCACTTATTAAGGGGGCAAGAAAGGATTGAAGGAGAAAGAAGAAATTTTTTGGACTCTTGAAACGTTGAATTAAGGAAGGAAGACTTGAAAGACTGCAAAATTGGGCTATAAGGATGAATAAAGTATAAGTCCAAGAACACACTCTTCAAGCATCATTTTTCATCATTTCAAGGAATTTGAAAAGCAAAGATAAAATCAAAGATCCTATGAAGAATATCTTGAAGGCAACACTAAAGGAAGTATAAATTGGGAAGAAGACACTTTCAAGAAAGGGTAAGTAAGGCTACTATAAGGTATACATAACATAACATGTTCAATTGTGAAAAATTTAAAAATTTTATATATAAATATGCATTAGGGTTTTTGAGTCTAAGATTTATAGTCTTATATTTGTTACATATTTTTTAATATCTATAATCATAAACCCTAGGTGGATATTAAATAAATATCCCTATCCAAAAATACTAGCCCTATTCTATTTTATTCCCTCATATAAACCCTAATCTTTAGTCTCTACGGTTTGTAGGTAGTCTAGGGAAATATAACAATACCTAGTGAAGATATAATTGGATTTGAGATTCAAATCCTATAGTTGATGATTCAAAAGGTAACATCATAAATATTAGGGTTTGGATTTGAAAACTCTAAGAATTTATCCTCTCTAAATATTCCATATATTAATGAAATTGTCTTCATGCTTGCATACTTGTATATTTTTCTTGTGGTACTTGACAATAAATGTTGCAAGTACTTAATAAGTAATATATAATGATCTTATGAAGAGTATGATGAATAGAGACGTGATAATCAAGTTAGATCCTTGGGAACTCTGATAAACATAGACTCATATGAAGATGAATCATGAAGATGATATCATTGTCACAATATGGGACACTATAAAAACCAATGTCTTGAAAATCCAAAGAATAAGAAGAGAAAAAGAAACCAAGCTATAGTTGATGAAGCTCCACCAAAGAAGACAAAAATTGAGGACTCTAAAGTCAAAGAATCATTCTACTAAGTCTTTAGGGATATTATCCCTTGTACATCCTTTTCTTATAGTATAGGTTATTTTTTTTAGGTATTGCAAAGTTTATCTTATGTTTGATCTTTATTTTCTATGGTTTATATATCTAATATGTTTTGTTAAAAGTTCTGGAGTTATTTTGATAAGTTGGATAAATTCTTCACAAATATAGATTGATGCAAGATCAAGAGGGAGCTTCCACTTTTTCACAAAAATATAAGATTTTAGGTATATTATAAGGAAGAAAGGATTATGATTAGATTCAGAAGGAGACTCCAAAGGAATATTTGAATGAAGCTTTGTTGCAGAGGGCTTCCATCAATAAGAAACCCGAGAAGTTTTGTAAAAGGAGAAACTCGTGGTATGTTTAATACCACATTATTTGTAGCTAGTATTCTTCATATTAAAAGGTACGACCATTTTGAAATTTGCTTTACTAACTCTCTCATGTCTAGGATTTTTAATAATAAATATTATTGTTTGTTAGGGTGATTAATCTCTAGATTAAATCAATCATATTCTTTATATTTTGATCATTCTGGTAAAATCTTAACCTTTAGAGTTAACTATAAAACCCTAGTCTTTTAATGCTTAGAGTAGGTTTATGTTAATTATGAAACCCTAAAATTTTAGGGTTTGTTGATGATATCTAGAACATATGATGAAACCCCAGATATTTAGGGTTTGATGAATTAGAGTTTAAAAAAAAACCCTTGTAATATTTAATGTATAAATATCATAGGAATGAATCCCTAGGTGTATATGCCTTCACTGTGATTGAAAACCTAACTTGACTGTTGTATATCTAATATTAGAGTTTTTATGATTATATCTAGGGTTTATGATAAAACCATAGTAGAGATTTATTCTAGAAACCATAGATGTAAAAACGATTTTTCTTTGATTTACTTAATTTGGTTATTGATATATAAGATTTAGTTTTGATGTTGGTATCTAGGGTTTGTGACAAAAAATCTAGAAAATTATGTTTCCCAGGGTATAAAATGTGTAACCCTTATTGATTGAAAACCTAACTAAATTTAGGTTTTGGGTATGTAAATATTGATTTGTTACTCAAATATTTGATAAACCTAGACTCTCTCTTTGTGATATTATACTAACCCTAGTTTGAATAATTTGACTTCATGATCTTGTATATTTGTGCTTGGATGTACTTTTTCTTGAATATTTAAAGATACATAATCTTCTATATGTTGAAGAGGCTTACCTGTCTCATACTTCATGATGACTATATTGTGATACTTGTTGATGAATTTGATAAGCATGAAGGAAAGAGAGAGTTGTAAAAAAACTAATAATATTAAAGTTTACATTGTTGTTTCATGGCCGACCTTATTGAAATGTGAAGATATTAAGAGGAATGATGTTCCTAAGGATGAAATCCTTTGATGATATGATGATGCGAAAGAAAAATCTTGTGTGGTTGAGTTATTGATGGATTTGTCTCCTAGTAGAAAAGAAGCTTAGATAAAGAATGTGTATATCTCATCAAGTTCATAGGGAGGAAATCTTATGGAAGCTATAGTGAATACCATGAAGAAATAATGAGGAATGGAGAATGGCTAAATCACCACAGATTATTATTCATGATTAATGAAATTTTTGTTTGTGATTGATAAAGTTGCGAACATGTTTTGGAAAGTGATGAGGATGAATTTGGTGTTGTTTGATAAATTGAAGAAGGAAACTTTCGTCAAGATGTGTTTGAATATTGTGATGACCTAAAAAACATCAGAACAAGACCTAATAGTTTCGTGCTAGCATACAAGAACATATACATTAAAATTATAATATTGGTTGGGCTTGTGAAGCTACAGTACATGCCAACAAATGAACGAATAGTTGATGTGTTAATGAAATCTCTTCCCAACAATAATATATCTCATTTTAGGAGCATGCTCAATTGGTGAATATATCTCTGATTTGGTTAAGAGGGAGAGATGAAGTACCATAAAAATTCTTGTATGATGGTATTCAGGAGGAATTCTTAGCCTGGTTAGTATTTAGATATTATTAGATGTCTAGATATTGATGAGGGATGATATCATGTTGAGCTCTACTTTAGTGTTGATACCTGGATCCCTATAAGGGTTGGTGTCAGGGCATGGAGGCATATATTGTATCTATATTTATATCAGTGTTGTAGCATGATGGTAACTATAGTGGAAAATGCATAGATGGCACCTTAGTCCCTATTGGGAGGATACCTTGGAAATTAGGGTATCCCTAGCATTTCGTATGTTGTTGTACTCTTTTTAAGAACATTTCAAATTGAGTTCAACCTTGTATCATTTGAAAAATTATGAATACCTCCCTAGTTAAGAGGGAGTGTTGATAAATTTAACTAGAATCAATCTTCATAATTGTATTTGAGTCATGATGTAATGTATTTTTCAAAAGAAAGAAAAAGAAAAATTATTGTAAAAGAAAATTATTTATAAGCATGGGTATTGTTTGGTCAATTTAGTGTGTCCTAAATTGCTACATTAATTTATCAATCCGACATTCGTAAGCTGATGAAGTGTGGCGCACTATATGTGCAAGATAACCTATTTCTTACCTTTTTTTCGTTTTTGGTTTTCTAATGTGAGATGGAAATTCTAAAATAAAAACAAGTATGGTTATGATTGTTCAAGGCAATGATATCCTTTATAATGATTTACCAACTTCAAACTTCAAAAGGAATTTAAAAACATACAATGACAAAACTTGAAAGGAAATGAAAATGTGTTGCTAGCCTAATAAATCAAACAGTGAACTATTAAGCATGAAAACCAAACTATCCTTGCTGCTGTCTAAACACAAAAAGAAACTATGCTTAAAGAAATCCAAGAATTGCAACAAAGTAAATCTAAATCAAATTACATCAACTTATATTTTGATCCCTCGCCATTAGTCCAGCTATGGCTTTCGGAGGTAACCATAAACAAATTGAGCAATCTGATATCTAATTTGCAGAAAAAGAAACTAATATCAAACTACACACTCATACTTCAATCCCTCACCATTAGTCCAGCTATGGTTTTCGGAGGTAACTGAAAATGAAATGAGCAATTTAATATATCTAACTTGCAGAAAGTAAACTAATATCAAACTACACACTCATACTTCAATCCCTCACCATTAGTCCAGCTATGGTTTTCGAAGGTAACTGAAAATGACATGAGCAATTTAATATATCTAAATCTAACTACTGAAGCAAATGTGCAAGACTGAAATAAACAAAGCAGTACCGGAATTAAACAAAAACTAAGAAAAATAAATTAGCAGCAGAACAATATTGATTCCATGTCATTAGTCAAAAGATATGCAAATGCCTGGGCTACCTATTTGTAATCTGAAACAAGAACACTGATCAGTTAACAACAACATAAAACATGAAAGATTATGGACATAAGTAAAATGTAAAGCATGAAAGATTATGAACAGAGATGAAGCATAAATACCATGAAAGATGCAATGTATAAACACGTGAATGACTTATGGCACAATGAACTTAAAGAAATAAAACAAGAAACTATACAGTAATGCACAAAACCTCAGCGTGTGCAGGGGCCCTCTGCACCAGCCTCGGGCAACAACCTTCAAATACGATTTACGCTTGGAAACAGAGTCTTCGTATATATTAAAATGCACTCATAACAGAGAAATGATATTACAGCATAGTGGCAACGCAATTACATTACAGAGTTATATGGAGGCTAACTATTATGCGTATGAAAACGTGTTATTTATAACAAAGATGATATAACTAATTCCCTAAAGTTTGTGCTGATAGAGACACGTGAACCATCACGTCCAGAGATCCAGCATCATGGCCACAGTGAGGAGTAAATCTATGAAGAGTGGATGTTGGATTTGGCTTATGGAGCCGTGAAGAGGTGTTGATGTGTCTCCCATAAATTAGAAACGGTCATACAAATCTTCACGTGATGAGAAACAGAGTCCTGTCACCGTGGGACTCTACGGTTGACTTCCACTTGGCCACCTTTGACCACAGCCTCCTTAGGTGAATTTTCCTGAGCCAATAGGACACGATCCATGTCCACATCATTTCTGACTTGCCCATGTGGCTCGAATTTCCTGAAGACACCTGCAACATAGACTTTCACAAAATGGCTGCGGAAAGTTGCAGCAGCTGCGGAAAGTGGCAAGATTCCGCAGCTAAATGAGCGAAAATCTAAATCAAACAGCAGACACAAAACATAGTTAAAAACCATTTTAGATGCTCTTTTACAATTAATATGCAATGATATTGACAACTTAGAAGGTTCAGGTGAATGAAAAAGGTCTAGAAAGGTGTATAGGAAAGATGCAGATTTGAGACTCAACATACCCCCACTGTGAAGGTGTTGCATGTTCTCATGCAACCAAAATTTTGATAATCCTTCTTCAATTCATATGCCTTGACACTTCAGCCAGTACATCCAGTCCTCTCCTCCTCTTCCTTGGTGCTGCTAACATCCTGGGCTTTTTCATCAAGCATCTGAATTTGATATTAATCAGTGCTCTGCTTAACTTCTAGCATTTCTTCTTCAATTTCCTGTTCTTCTTCTGCCATAGTCCCATATGTAGCATGGTATTATCATGAATGATTTTTTCCAATTTACTTTGTTCCTTCAATGTCTCATTTTCATTTTTAATGTGTCTATTTAAAAGCTCTAGCTCAAAGACTTCTTGTTTCAGTGATTGGACTAGATCATCTTGTGATGTGTGAGGCTGAGTGGACGAAGTACTGGGACCCGTAGCTTCTATTTCTAAAGATTCTATATAATCATATACTTCTTGTTGCTTTGGGTCTATCTCAGGTGTCGTTTTTATTGGGCTGTCCCCAAAATGCCGTGGAGGAGAGTTGTCTTCAAAATCTGGCTGAGAAGGACTCACATTAACGTCTGGCTGAGAATGGGATGAACTATGTTCAATGTCTGACTGAGAATGAAATGAACTAGGTTCACTGTCTGACTGAGAGTGAGATGGACTATGGCCAGCTGGGGATTTTTTAGATGTTTCTTCTCCCAAATCAATAAAATGGGGTCCTTTCATTTTCGTTTTCCTCAACTTCCCCTTAAGCCTAGAACTTCTTCTCACACGATGTGGACCACTGTCTTTTTGCTTTTGTTTTCCTTTCCCTTTCTTCTTGGCCATAGATGACTATTCTTGAAGGTGAACTAGTCTTTCAGATAACACTTGATGATCTTCTTCGGAAGAAGGGGTTTGATGCATAGCCTCAATACTTTTTCTCTCTTTTGATGTTATTGGCTTTTTACCCTTGGTTTCTTTCTTCTTCCTTTTTGACAGTCTCTCTTCCCTACTAGTTCTTTCAATTGTAGTAGTAGGAGTACTTTGAGTTTCATCATTTGTTCTTTTTCTCCTACACCTTCTTGATGTGCTACCTTCGGGAATTTCTTGAGGTTCCTCGAAGAAATTTCTAATCAAAAATTGTTCCCATGTGTCCTTCTTCTCCTTTAACTGTTTTTCAATCAAAATTTTTACAAGACCATGGTGATATAGATGTGGTTCTACATCCCCTAAATGCTTCTGAACAGTCACAGACATCTTCTTCAAACTATTTAATAAAAATTATGGCAAATTGAGGGTCTGGTTATCTAGAAAATTCATCAGCAATCGGGTATGGTACATATACATTGACCCAAAACGGCCCTCACAGGTGATAAATTTTTGAACAACTAGCAGCAAAGTAGCCCATTCCTCTTTCAAAGCATGAACATGAATTCCTCTTTTAAAAATAGTTATGTCCATACCTAGGTTATGTAGAATCACTCTCCAGGCTTCATCACTAATGCTTTTGTTCTTAAACCAACGTTCACCCTCTTGAAGAAGTTCTGTGGCAGATGCTATAGATGCCTCATTCACCGTAAAATTAAGGTCTCCAATCTCTACCTCCAGGCCATTGAAAGACCTTGCAAAAGCTTTTGTCACCTCTTTATGGTAGCCTCTAAACTTTTGGATAAACCGCAGCCACTTTACCTTCTTTAATATATCCCTGACTTGCGGGTATCCTTCCATGAATTTAGGTCCCTTTGGTTCTTCTCTTTAAAAACTTGCCTGCGTGAGGAGGGTTCAATGGAAGTAGGACGGCTGAATGAACGGAAATGAGCACGATGACTGTAGGTAGATATCAGAGAGTGGGTATACAGAATGTAGCGTAACAAAGAACGAAATGGAGTGAAGCGGAACAGAGAAGGGTTACGTGAGCACGGCGGAAATGTGGCTGTAAGATTAATAGAACAATAGGAGGAGTATAACACATCCGGCAGTGTTTTAAAATTTGGTGGCTGCAGAATAAATGTAATCACGTTTATACAACGGCTACGGATTTTATGCGGCTGAAAGAAGTCGTAGTCAAATCAACTACGTTTCATTGTCACAGGTGGAATATCGGAGTATGAGTGAAGATCGGAGGTTTAATTATGGGACCGTTTGAGAATGAATGCAAGGAGTGTGGGAGGATTGTACAGAGATCATGGAGTGGTTACGGAGTTTTTCAATACAATCATTGCACATAATGGAGCTTATGGTTTATAACTATATAAAAATGTGTTTTAAATGCCATTTGAAATAAATTTTTACTCATACCTTGGAATTCTTGCCATTTTTCCTTGGTCTTCAATTAGTTGCTCCTCATTGATATCTTGAATGCCCCATGTCTTCATAATTTTTCCTCATACCTACATTTTATTTCATGATTATGGAAATAACATCTGACTGTACATTCTTTTGAAAAACAGAGTGGTAGCTGCGGAATCTGCTTCTGGCTGCGGAAACTGGTGTCATCTGCGGAAACAAATGTCAGCTGCGGAAACTGACACAGCTATTATTTGGGTGAATGGAAATGAACAGATGAAAATTGACTAAATGGAAATGGTCATGAAAGAGAATTTTATTGGTGAAATGGAATGAAATAGATAAAATGAAGTGAAATGGAATGAAATGGAGTGAAATGAAGTGGAATGGAATGGAGTGGGTGGTCACAAAACTTGTGAAATGAAAGAGAGATTTTTTTTTTTGGAAAATATAGGGTGTCAGGTGTTCCTGATTTTCACCCTACATTTTCTGTATAAGACTGCCAATCAGTGATTGGTTTTCAGGCTTATACAATTTTTTTTTTTTTTAATTGAAAGGACAAAAGCTAGGCTGGTGGAGAAGAAGAATTCTTTTGTACCAGCCTGATTGCAGAATTTTCTTGAAACATTTTGACAAAATCCTCTTTTGAGAGTGGCTTATGATAAACTTTCAATCTATGGCCATTCACAATAAGAGGAGTTTGAAACTCATCAATGGTCTTGATTCTTACCGCTCCATTGCTAGAGATCTTGTCAATCTCATATGGCCCAAGCCAATGAGTCTGAAATTTTCCTTGGAAATATTTAAACTTGGAATCAAATAAAAATGCCCAATCTCCTTCTTGAAACTTCTTCTCTTTGATGTACTTGTCATGCCATTTAGCTCTTTGATATTGAACTAGATCAGTTCTTAAAATTGCTTCTTGTCTGATCTCATCTAGCTCATTCAACTGCTCCATTCTATGCTTTTGGGCTTCTGACAAGTCCATCCCCAACTGAACTGCTATCTTGAAGGTCTTGACTTGGAACTCAATGGGGAGCAGGACTTCCTTCCCATAAACAAGTTCATAGGGAGAATGTCCTGTTGTATTTCTCCATGTAGTTCTGTAGGCCCACAAGGCTTCAGGAATCCTTTCTGCCCAATCTCTTCTATGTAGATGAACAGTTTTGGTGATGATACTTTCGAGAACTTTTTTGGTAGACTCCACTTGACCATTTGCTTGCGGATGGTAAGGAGTAGATCTTCTATTCTTGATTTTGTATTCTTCCATCAGCTTCTCCACCAGATTGGATGTGAATTGGCTTCCTTGATCTGTCACAATTTCTCTTGGAACACCAAAGCGAGTAAAAATATCCTCATAAAGAAAATGAACAAATGAATTTTCAATAGCAGATACTAATGCTTTGGCTTCTACCCATTTAGTAACATAATCAGTACAAACCAATATATACTTCTTTTGCTTAGATGGTGGATTAATAGGTCCAATGAAATCTAAAGCCCATTTTTCAAAGGGTTCAATGAGTACCTGTGTTTGCAATAGCATTTCATTTGAAAGGGTAGGTTTCCCTACTCTTTGGCAGCTGTCACACCTTTTGACATATTGTTTTGCATCTTTGAAGAGGGAAGGCCAATAATATCCTAAAGAGAGGATTTTATAGGCCGTCCTTTTGTCTGTAAAGTGTCCGCTGCATGGTTCATCATGACATGCCTTAAGAATATCAGGCATTTCATCTTCCCTGACACATCTTCTGATCACAAGATCTGGCCCTGTTTTAAACAATTCGTTAGAAATCCATGAATATTTTGAACTCTCCTGAATAATTTTTCATTTTTCACTCGGAAATAAATGTGAAGGCAGTTTCCCTGTAACCAAATAGTTAGCAATATCCGTATATCAAGGAGTCTTAATAGTTACTGCAAACAAGTATTCATCAGGAAACTTATCCTCTACAGGAGAATCTTCTAATTCAACTGCTCCTTGAATTCCAAAAATCTTAAGGCTAGGGGTAGATGGTGGTGAATCTTGTCTATGCCTTGAAGAAGATGGAGTTGTAAAAATCGAACTCTTGGCTTTAGCTATAAACCTTCCCCTAGAATCTCTTGCTCTATGCATGTCATTTTTTTTTATTTTTTAAAAATTTGGGCTAATAATTCTCTTTCTGATCTTCCAGATCACACTAGGTGCAAGAAGAGAGCATACTTAAGAAATTACTAAACCAATAACTCTCTTTTCTGATCCTCCAGATCACACTAGGTGCAAGAGGAGAGCATACTTCAAGAAGTTATCAAGTTTTCCCTTCTTTTATTATTTTGTTTTTGTTTTTTTTTAAAGAAATCGGCTACCTAGTTACACTTCCCCGGCAACGGCGCCAAAATGTTTGGTCAATTTAGTGTGTCCTAAATTGCTACATTAATTTATCAATCCGGGATTCGTAAGCTGATGAAGTGTGGCGCACTATATGTGCAAGATAACCTATTTCTTACCTTTTTGTCGTTTTTGGTTTTATAATGTGAGATGGAAATTCTAAAATAAAAACAAGTATGGTTATGATTGTTCAAGGCAATGATATCCTTTATAATGATTTACCAACTTCAAACTTAAAAAGGAATTTGAAACATACATTGACAAAACTTGAAAGGAAATGAAAATGTGCTGCTAGTCTAATAAATCAAACAGTGAACTATTGAGCATGAAAACCAAACTATCCTTGCTGCTGTCTAAACACAAAAGAAACTATGCTTAAAGAAATCCAAGAATTGCAACAAAGTAAATCTAAATCAAATTACATCAACTTATATTCTGATCCCTCGCCATTAGTCCGGCTATGGCTTTCGGAGGTAACCATAAACAACTTGAGCAACCTGATATCTAATTTGCAGAAAAAGAAACTAATATCAAACTACACACTCATACTTCAATCCCTCACCATTAGTCTAGCTGTGGCTTTCGGAGGTAACTGAAAATGACATGAGAAATTTAATATATCTAACTTGCGAGAGAAAGTAAACTAATATCAAACTACACACTCATACTTCAATCCCTCACCATTAGTCCAGCTATGGTTTGAATATTTGAAAATGACATGAGCAATTTAATATATCTAAATCTAACTACTGAAGCAAATGTCTTGGTAAAATAAACAAACGGTACTAGGGTAAAACAAAAACTGAAAAAATAAATTAGCAATGAGAACAATATTTATTCCCATGTCATTAGTCAAAAGATATACAAATGCAGCACCTATTTGTGTCTGAAACAAGAACACTGATCAGTTAACAACAACATAAAACATGAAAGATTATGGACAGAAATAAAATGTAAAGCATGAAAGATTATGAACAGAGATGAAGCATAAATACCATGAAAGATGCAATGTATAAACACGTGAATGACTTATGGCACAATGAACTTAAAGAAATAAAACAAGAAACTATACAGTAATGCACAAAACCTCAGCGTGTGCAGGGCCCTCTGCACCAGCCTCGGGCAACAACCTTCAAATACGAATTACGCTTGGAAACAGAGTCTTCTTATATATTAAAATGCAGTCATAACAGAGAAATGATATTACAGCACAGTGGCAACGCAATTACCTTACAGAGTTATATGGAGGCTAACTATTATGTGTATGAAAACGCGTTATTTATAACAAAGATGATTAACTAATTCCCTAAAGTTTGTGCTGATAGAGACACGTGAACCATCACGTCCAGAGATCCAGCATCATGGCCACAGTGAGGAGTAAATCTATGAAGAGTGGATGTTGGATTCGGCTTATGGAGCCGTGTACAGGTGTTGATGTGTCTCCCGTAAATTAGAAACGGTCATACAAATCTTCACGTGATGAGAAACAGAGTCCTGTCACCATGGGACTCTACGGTTGACTTCCACTTGGCCACCTTTGACCACAACCTCCTTAGGTGAATTTGCCCGAGCCAATAGGACACGATCCATGTCCACATCATTTCTGACTTGCCCATGTGGCTCGAATTGCCTGAAGACACCTGCAACATATACTTTCACAAAATGGCTGCGGAAAGTTGTAGCAGCTGCGGAAAGTGGCAAGATTCTGCAACTAAATGAGCAAAAATCTAAATCAAACATCAGACACAAAACATAGTTAAAAACCATTTTAGATGCTCTTTTACAATTAATATGCAATGATATTGATGACTTAGAAGGTTCAGGTGAATGAAAAAGGTCTAGAAAGGTGTATAGGAAAGATGCAGATTTGAGACTCAACAGGTATCATGCTTTATTTATTTTATTTCTAAGTCAAAACATCCATTCAAGGCTTCTAGGATTTGTGTCATAAGTCCTTGTCCATGTCATCATGAAATAGACCCCTCTTGGGCTTTGTATGTCAATAAAGAAAAATTATTTTGATGTAAATTGGTCATATAACCCTCCTCCACCAAGTTGACTTCAAGTTCTTAAAGTCGGCCTCAAAAAGGAGCTACAAGCACTATAAATAAGAAACTACTTGAACTTAGTTGCTTTTCCAATTAAGTAAGTTCAATATGCAATTCTAAGAGGAGATAAGAAGTGCAAAATACAAGAAGAAGGTGCAAAGAATGATAGCAAAGGAGGAAACTGTAATATTCCAAATTGGAAATAGCAGTAATACAAGACATAATAACTTAAAACACATCAATTTTTAACATGAAATAAGAGGGATCAATATGAATCCATAATTTTATTAATATATCAGCAACAATATACAAAAATATCATGAGGGACAAGCCACTCAACCAATAAGAACAAGCTTCTAATGATCAGAACAATCAGCACATGAGTTGCTGCAATTGTACAGAATGCCGGAGAGCAGTGACAACATTGTTTATATCAGTTTAGCTGCTGTTGTAGATACACAAAAATGAAATATGGCTGATAGAAACAAAAGAAATGCCCAAGAAAGAAGATGTGGGCTCTAATACAAGATTTCTAGCCAACTCAGAAAATATTGCTAGAAATACCAAGAAATATACAATGTGACAAATAACCCTGGGGTTAATATGCCACTACAAACTGGATCTGATATGGAATGAGGCTATGATATATCTAAAATGGTGATGTCCTCCTCCAATGGTATTTCTAAATAGAAGGTTGATCCCTCTACTCAGAAATAGACCCTCCTGATGAGCTCAATGAACCCTCCCAACAACTACCTCCCAAAATAACGCAGTTCTGGATTATGAATGCACTGTGAGGGATGGTAGATGGTTTTCCTAATTCCAAATATGTATAAATATGGTCAGGAGCCCTCCTTTCTGATCCTCCAATGTATAGGCTACCTCTCCACTTAAAAAAAGCCCAGAAATGGCTCTATGTGATCCTCGTTTGTTGCACTCTGCAACACAACCCAGCTCTAAACATAAATTGTGTTGTAGCTGAAGGAGGTAGCTTGGCTAGAATGCCAAAATGAGAAAATTTAGCCCAAAATAACCTCTCATTCCCAGAGGATGAGGTAGGGATTCCCGATCAGGAACACCCTTGTGCTAAACAGCACAACAACCCCGCTAAACAGCAAGAGGAAGTAAAAGTCTAAACAGATCAATATCAAATGATAATCTAAAACATGAATAACAATTTCTGCCATCCCCTTCATAAATAATGTGTGATCCTTCTCACATTAGATCCCATCCATACTTGCCACTAATCTCATGCAAGTTTTCCTCCATTAAAACTGTGTCGTCTCATCATAAATGCCACTCCTCCATGATAACACTGTTGACTTGGTCAAAGTTGACTGTATCAACATGATCCAACCCCTGTTCACACCCAAAGGTGCTTAATCTAGCTTATTATTTTTCCTCATTTCACATTAGGAGTGTTTATTATTCCTTCTAAAGGGGTTTATGGGCCTCCCTCCCCACTTATTTACCCACCTAGTGATAAAACAAACTATAATATTCCATTTAGATGAAGGCTAAATTTTTGGAATATTACAGTCCTCCCCTCCAAATGTTGCTCGTCCTCAAGCGACTGTAAAGGTGGAGCAAAATTCCTCCCTTTCTCTTTTTGTGGCCTCCTCATCAATAGTTCCCACCACAGCTCAGCATAATCTATAACAAATCTGCCCTCCAATGGTCCCTCCCAAGTATACAAACCCAAATGGCTCACATCATAAAAAAGTGGAAGGTGTAAGTGGAAACCTTCTTGCTATTCAATGGCCTCCTCAAGGTAGGAGTGATGATAACCATAGGGAATCTCATTCCCAATGATATTCGCCCATACCCATGCTATCATCCAAATGAAATGAGCCATTCTAGGTAGCTCATCAAAGAAATACTTAAACCCTGGTTTATGCAATGTATTGGGGCTACATGGAGAGATTAGATGTTTCCACCCAAGTTGTTTCTCTCTCCATTTATGGTAAGTATGGGGCTGCTGCTAATCTTGGGATGAAATGACATGGCCTCAAATAATGGCCCAAGTTACCCCACCAAAAAATCAGCCATGAAGTGCCTCCTCCAAGAACTAAAGTTCTCCAAATGGCTCCTCCCACATGAAGAAAAGAGATGTAGTGTGGAAATCATGGTTTTCCCATTGTTTCTCCTGAAACATGCAACATGTATAGTAGGGAGAATCATACTCGCAATGGAAACCTTCAACTCTTGTTCCACTCTCCCAACAAAGCTTCCCATAAACATAATAACATCATCAATATATGGAAGCAAAAAAAAAATGAAAAAAAGTTGCCACATGACAACCGGGAGGTGGATCATAGTTCCACACATAGAACCAGCGTAGTGCATCCCTTGATTGCCTCAAAAAAAATAATAACAAGTGTCTTTTCAGCCACTTTTTTGTTGCCACAATCATCCTACAAGATAGGATCATGAAAGTAAATGGTGGTGCCAATGGTGCACACCAAGAATCATGTGGCCTCCCCAACAAACCACCAATAGCATGGCAAATATCAATGTTGCAGATGGCCTCAAGTACATCACAATAAAATATATAATAAGGAATAATCCTCCTCGGTACAACATGATTCTCACATCAAGTAAATGAGTACAAGTCATAATGCAAAAATGTACCTTCTCTACTATATACTTTGGTCATTGAGCTGAAATGGCTCAACTGAAAGCTCTCCCTCACTCTCAATGAGTTGAGAAGTGGTTGTGACAACCTCTCAATCACCATCTAGACTATGCATCTCTCCATATGTTGATATATCCTGCTGGATTCCCTCCCAAGTGAACTCCTCCATAAAAGAATGAAGTGCATCAAAGTGCATGGAAAGAAATTCCACATGTGCTGCATGTAGTAGCTTGCTCTTGAGCTTAGAAACTCTAGTCAAGAAGACTATGCCATAATAATAGATGACCTCATCAACCACCATGTATCTATCATCTCCCTCCAGGTCATCAATAATCATGCAAGCACCAAGATCCTTGGAGTACCCTACCAAAAGTTGAGACCTCCAATATGGATCAACCCTCCTAAGGGACAACGCTGAAGATCTGAAATGTGAAGCTCCCCACATGATGCTATCTTTTCCTTTGACATCCCTCATGCCAAATTCATCCTCCAAAGTTCTACCATGCCCATCATGCAGCTTCTCATGCTCAAATGGAAGTGGTGACCTTTGAAAGTTGGCCTCCCATGAGAAGCTACCATCCAAAAAGAACCTCCTAATATTGGCCAATGTAAGCATGAGTGACCTCCATCTACTCCAATGTATGGAGGATTCCTTCCTTAAAGGAAGCACCCTTTGTTTCTCCAAATCCATGGAGAAGCTCTCTTGCACCATGAAGGTGCCATCCTCCATCACTACAACAACTTTTGTCAGCGCAGAATATGTATTGAGAGTGGGTAATGCTGAAAATGGGAGAGTGTATCCCTCCTCCTTGAGTCTACCCCAGAATCTCTACACTGTACTAGACTCCTCCAAGGTCTTCACCCCTATGGAATCTAAGAGTGGTGAACCAAATGGCAATATTTCTCTCACCAACTCTAGATCTGGTGGCCTCCCAGGTGGAATGCCCCATGTAGTGAGACATCAAAATATGAATTGGACTTTATATATGAGTGGACTGATTTGTGCTTCTCTTCACTGCACAATAAAATATCATTTTTTTGTGCAGAAACCTCCTAAAATAGATAAGGGTGAATACTAACCATCCCTTGATGTTGATCCTTATCTTCTTCCATCTCACAACCCACAAAAACTGATGCATGTTGCTCCTGAATTGTTCTTTGGTTCCCACATGTTGAATCATTTGGAACTCCTTGCAAAGGCACAAGGGCTCCTCTAATGGAAGTAAAGGCTCCCTTTCCATATTCATGTGGTGATGGATATTCTCCTAATGGTACAACGCTGTTAGCTCTTCTCTGCTCATCCTCTTCATCAATATTTGAGAATTCCTCATCATCAATGAGAGACCCTTGATCTTGGTCTTCCCTTGAAGGAGGAACCTCCATCTCTTCATCTATAGAAGAGGTATCTTCAAGAAGTGGTAATATTTCCCTTGGCAAGGCATCATGCATGTTTTTATCCCCTTCAACAGAAATATGGAGTGGAATTGGCAAAATAGATCTCTCTAGCTCATGCAAAGGTTTTGAGTTTTTGGGTTCAACAAAAGATGTTTCACAATGTCTAATATGAAATCTTCTCACCAATTTCTTAGTGAAACCTGCATAAGTGTTTACATTTACATGATAAAATGAAGTATAACTACAAAACCACCAATCATGGGCCATACCTTTGAGGTGTAGCGCTGCTACTTTAATGGCCTCCTTTTCTGAAACTTGGTGAAGCTGGAAATAGGAATCTAGCGCCTTTACCCAAACTTTGGCTGTGCACTTTGCTGATCCATCAAAGTTAGATAGAAAAATTATACCTCTCTTGCTTCTATTATGGTTTCGAGATATTCTTTCTTCCTTGAGTTGGAAAAACCCTTGGAATTCTAAGTTCTTTTTGAATCTCCATGATTGAGACTCATACTCCTGAAGATAGTCACTCAAGGTCTCCTCCCTTGGTGCATCTTCTTCCTCCATCCTTCTTGAAGTGAATGTGGGAAATAAATTGCGTTGTGGATCTGCATGTGTGGCTGAATTTCCACACCCATCATGTGAATATCTAGGGCTTTCTTCACCTTCAAACCCTCTTGGAATTTTTCTACACCTCTCCCCTTTCATTTCCTTGAGATCTTCCTTGATATTTTTCACAGTTTGGAAAAGAAGCCAGTAGATCCTCTCTTCCTTAATTTCTCCAAATGGAGTCATGCCTTTGTTTCTTCTATACAACTTCTATTTTCTGTTAGAATAATATTCTCCTTATAATGGCATAAAATCTTGAATACACAAGCTGAGCCAAGATTATGTGATACCATTGTAATATTCCAAATTGGAAATAGAAGCAATACAAGATATAATAATGTAAAACACAAAAATTATGAACATGAAATAAGAGGGATCAATATAAAACCATCATTTTATTAAGATATCAGCAACAATATACAAAAATATCATGAGGGACAAGCCACTCAAGCAATAAGAACAAGCTTTTAATGATCAGAACAATCAACACATGAGTTGTTGCAACTGTATAGAATGTCAAATAGAAGTGATAGCATTGTCTATATCAGTGTAGCTATTGCTACAAATATACACAAATGAAATATGTCTGATAGAAACAAAATAAATTCCTAGGAAAGAATATGTGGGCTCTAATACAAGATTTCTAGCCAACCCGAAAAAGATTGCTAGAAATACCAAGAAATATACAATGTGACCAATAACCCTGGGGTTAATATGCCACTACAAACTAGATCTGATATGGAATGAGGATCTAAAATATCTGAAATGGTGATGTCATCCTCCAATGGTATTTCTAAATAGAAGGTTGATCCCTCTACTCAGAAATATACACTCTTGATGAGCTCAATGAACCCTCCCAGCAACTGCCTCCAAAAATAACGTGGTTCTGGATTATGACTGCACTGTGAGGGATGTTATATGGTTGGACCGATGCCAACGATGTATAAATATTCTCAATAGCACTCCTTTCTAATCCTCCAATGGATAAGATACCTCTCCACTGAAAACAAGCCTAGAAATGGCTCTATGTGATCCCCTTTTGCTACACCCTGCAACACAACCCAACTCTAAAAAGAAACTATGATGTAGCTAAAAGCGGTAGCTTGTCTAGAATTCTAGAATGAGGAAATGCAGCCCAAAATAACCTCTCCTTCCTTGAGGATGAGGTTTGGATTCCCAATTAGGAACACCCTTGTGCTACACAACACAACAACCCTGCTAAACAGCAAGAGGAAGAAAAAGTCTAAACATACCAATATCAAATGATAATATAAAACATGAATAACAATGGCTGACAACCCCTCCATATATAGTGTGTGAGCCTTCTCACATTGTGTCCCATCCATACTTGCCACTAAGCTCATGCAAGTTGTCCTCCACTAAAACTGCGTTGTCTCATCATAAATGTCACTCCTCCGTGACATCGTTGTTGACTTTGTTAAAGTTGACTGAATCAACATGATCCAACCCCTGTTCACACCCAAAGGTTCTTAATCCAGCTACTTATTCTTCCTCCTTTCACATTAGGAGTGTTTATTATTCCTTCTCAAGGGGTTTATGGGCCTCCCTCCCCACTTATTCACCTACCTAGTGATAAAGCGAACTATAATATTCCATTTAGATGAGGGCTAAATTTTTGGAATATTACAGAAACGTAACGAAGAAGTCAAAGACCATTTTATCTCTCTTTTTAATTACAAATGCAAAGAAAATGAAGTTGTAGGTCTAAAATAGGGTCGAAAAGTTGTTGCAAGAGGAATGAAATATTGTGACCGATGCAATACCGTTACAGTTTTACTTAAGTTGACTTTGGAATTTGGATAATCATATTGGGAGGTTGAATTGGTGGATTAGAGGAGGTCTTTGCCTTGTTCAAAGGTCTTGGTTGTATTAATTTTATTTTATTGTACTATAGAAGAATATTTTGACTATGTTTTCCCTTGGAAAGGGGTGTTTCCCTAGCTGAGAGCCTACATCCTATGTCCTTGATCTTCATGTTTATGTTTTGATAGTTTCTTGATGATAAGAAGATAAATAAGACATAAAAAACTTGAAGAAGAAATAAAAGAAGATAAATAAATACCACAAATAATTATCAAGATAAGAAAATATTTCTTCCTTTTGATTTTCTAACATATTTTTAGTGCAAATATTTTTGCGATTACTAAGTATTTGTGTGGACTATCATTTTGTTTAGTTAAAAATATATTGAACCAATGCTCTTTTAGGTGATATTGATTTTATTAGGCCATTTAATTTTAAAGTAGCTTATTATATCCTTGTGGTATGTGGATAGATAACATCATATATAGAAAAATAGCATGCAAAGGTATTGATAGAACGCATTGTGAGGCTTAGTATGTTTAGTGATATTCACAAATATCTTGTCAAAGAATATTAAGTGGTGTTGATTGTATTATCCCTTTGTAAGAAATCTCATTAATGATTCCTCATTTGTATTTCTATTTTTTTCCAAGAATAAAAACATGTTTTTATTTTAGATAAGAAAAAGTGCAAGACTAATGTGATCTAGGTACTATAAAATGGATCATTCAAAGATATATTTCTTCAGATGTTTTTTTATTTGTGAAAAATGATTATATAAATATTATTTTTTAAATATAGGTATAAGATTTTGGGAATCCTATGAACTATTCTTAAATAGAATTTGATTCTTCTATAAATTTGATTTTTATTATCTTGATATCATCACCAAATTTGGCAAGTAAAATTCACTCACTAATTCACAAAAATTGGCAAGTAAAATTTGTTCACTAACTCACCAAAATTTCCAAGTAAAAGTTGTTTGGTTCTTTTCCTTGGGTGATTACTAACATTTTATTCATTTTTATTTTTATTTTTGGAATTTCTTTGGCAAAGAATTTCACCCCAATATTGGTTATTTAATCCCATTAACTATTGTGTCACTCCATATGAAACTTGGATCCTTGCATGCTTAGATTTTGATCCTTATATTTGTGATGGGTTAACATGATTGATGATTAAGAAAAAAATTGAAAAGGGTTGTGGTTGGTTAACATAATTTATAGTTGAAGCACAAAATTGATAGGTTAGGAGTCATGGTTGGTTAACATAATTGAAAATTGAAGCATAAAATTGATAGGTAAAGGTTGTTTATTAGAAGCATTGGAAAACATGTTATACTATAAAATTTATGACATTTTCCATATATTTTCATATTTTAAACTTCAAAGTTGTAGTGAAATGTAATATTGTCTTACTCTTTCTCATTTACTAGAGATTTTTCCACAAATAAGGAGCCCCAAATTTTTTAAGAGCAATCGTAGGAAAGATATTTATGAAAAATTATGGTATGAAATGTAGATAAAAAGACAACCCATAGATGCATAAAATCATTAGAAAACATAAATTGCCTTGCACTAATATTAGATTTACAAATCAACACAACCATAATGTTTTTGATATTGTCCACAACCATAATGTTTTTGATACTGTCCCATATGCATCACCAACCCTTATGACCTATGAAGTTCCTCAATCAAAAATAAATGTTAAGAAGAAAATATATTCCAAAGAAATTAAACAATAATTAAAAAAAAAATTCGTTCCTCAATCCAAAAAATGTGGATGGGGAAGGAAGGTAGATAAATTATTGTTCATCTTAATATTATATGGAGAAAAATGTCCAAAAACATTGAAACAATATTTAAGTTTGTTAATACTTAATCCAAAACAATTGGATTAAGTAAAATGGTTGACAAATCATATTTTTCTTGATCTATTGAGTTAAGATGTTAGCTAAAAAATATCCTTTCATAATATTTTTTTCTTAGTTCATTAAGAAAAAATGGAAATAAAAAGAAAGGGATGTTAATGATAAATCAAAATCCAAAGTAAGCTTGAGCTCTACCCCATTTCTATGAGGGCATTTCCCCAATTCCTATGTAATAAACTACATTACTAAAGAAGGAATAAGTTGAATTATGCAAATCCCTTATGAAATGAAACACACAAATAGATCAGAACTAAGTTAAACTATTCTGATCCCTTATGCAATGGAATGCATATACAATAAAAGGTTCCTTGTAAAGGAAAATAAAATAACATAAAACAAAGGCAATAAAAGGAGAAGTAAGACATGGTGCCAAGGAAATGGTAACTCAAATGAATACGTGCTCCCTCTACAAAGGCTCTCATGATGATGACAAAATATTCCCATGAAGTAAACAAAAAGTCATAAATTTTCATATACACTTACACCTTGATGGGTTTTCTTGGGTATTGGCACACCTAATATGGTTTTATAAGTATCCTCCCATACCAAAACTTGGAAAATTATATAAATTCATAAGCTTGTGTGAAGTTTGGAGAAGATACCTAATATGATCTACCTCATGGATTTTAAATTTGACATGAATCACTTTCTATGTTGTGTTTACTCTTGTACATATGTATGATTGTCATACTTGGATACTTAGATCCCCTCCTTGATGATAATTCTTACGCGTAGACGTGTTCCTTTTTAGGATGTTGATGATATCTTGTTTCCACACTTGATTGAGGCTGTTCCACCTTCCTTTGAGAGTATGTACCTTATGATTACTTGACATTATTGAGGAGATGTCTTACCACCCATTGGATATGAGACATTGCACCTTCTAGTTGGATGATGGACATTTCACTTTTCCATGAATGGACATTGGATGATGATGATGTGAGACTTTTAGGGGAATGTTATGTTGACACCTAATCTTTGGGATTATGAAACTATATGTAAATATTGTGAATAAAAAAATAAAATAAGTTTGAAGACGAAGAAACATTGGGAGATGAAAAAAAATAGTATCCCTCTCCTTATATATATTCATATTCCCTCTCAAACCAAAACGCAATTTCATTCTGAGTCACAAACTTGGTATGACATGGTATAAGAGCTAGAAGTCCCAATTTAGTGTTCCCTACTGGTGTAATAGCTACAAGTCCCAATTTAGTGTTCTCTACTCAGTAACTCCTCTCTCCCTTGATATAAAATTTGTCTAGATTCACTGCTCTGTCCTATGTCTGATGAATGCTCTATTCTCTGTCTACTGGTGTTTCCACATGCATTAAATTTTCCTTGTGTTACTTTTCACATAATCTAATGGTTAAGCATGGAGTGTTGAAATAGTGTTAATTTTTTCTATATGCCAAAAAAATACTATTAAGTAAAGATTTTGCATTGAGTTGGCTTATGCGTTATATTAAATATTCAAAGCTCGCAGTAATTTTGGCCAAAAATCTGGTGTTTCATTAATTAAATGTTGGTTCATTGAAGTGTTTATTCAGTTGCATATGGTTTGTGCCTCATGTGCATTGAATACTGTTGAACCTGGTGTGAACATTAGTGAACTATGCATTTGGTCGAAACTCCTGTTATGAGGGGTGAATCTTATGGTATATTATGTATGCTACATTGCATTTAGTTCCTTTTGATTGCCATGAACCATATGTGTTGATGTAAATGTGTTTTTAAAACTATTGAATTAATCTTGAATATCCTAATATGTGTTGTTCCATGTTGCTCTGTGCTGACTTCTGCATTGATTATTTTTGGGTGGTCAACGAATTATAAAATAACCGATATATATTTTGATTAGTACGCATTGTGTGGTAAGGTGCTCACATATGTTAAGTGGATTTTGAATAAGTTTGAAGAGCCATTTATGTGTTGGTTATGTTAAAGTGTGGACATGGTTCATGCATTCAAAATAATTCTATATGTTGAGGCGATGTTATATACGACGAGAGTGGGTAGGATTCAAAAATAAATAAAAATTGACACAGTGAAAAGTGAAATTTTTCCATTTATATAACAAGTTTCTTACCTAATCAAGAAGGAAAAAGTAAGGTTGTAATTATTTTGGAAATCAAAAGCACATAGTATTTTTTTGATGATGGATTCACTCATATCCATAGTGGGAGTATTTCTCATTGGAAAAGAGAACTACCATGAGTGGTCTAGGAAGATAAAACACACCCTATTTTTCAATGAAATTTGGAAAGAAATTTGTGAAGGAGAAGAAGACAATGCACTTGAAAATCCTACTTCAGACAAGGAGCTTTTCATTTGGTAAAACAACAACAACAAGGCCTATGCCTTGACTGCAACGTTAGTAAATGAAGAGGTGAGTTGTCATATTTCACCATTTTCAAATGCTTTTGAAGCTCTAAACAATTTTTAGAATTATAAGGCTCACACTTTGAGCTTGAAGTTGTTCAATTGATGATCACATTGTTCAGTCTTGAGTTGAAAAATGATGACCCTCTTGCCTTAGCATATGAAGTAAGATCCTTTATGCATGACATAAAATCCACTGGTGTTTAAATATATGTTCCTCTCACAGCCTACGTCAAGGCACTATATCCCACTTATTCACATTATCTTGATTCATTGTAAGAAAGTGGAAAACTTAGGGAGATTTACTTTGACTCCCTTGAGAAGAAGTTTGCTAAAAGAGAGAAGGATTTTGGGAAGAATACAACTCCTCAATCCCTTGAATATTTGTGTGCCCTGCACAGAAAGAGAAGAATCATGCACATGATTATTCTAGAGGAAGAGGTGACCAAAGAGGAAGAGGAAGGAAGAGTTTTAGAGGAAGGTGGGGCAGACATTTACAAAAAGAAAATTATTATCTCCATTGTATACGATGCACTAGAAATGACATGATGCTTCCACATGTAATCTTCCGTGGTAAAAAATCGAGCAGGAAAGAAATGAAGAAAAATATAAAACACCTCGTAAAGGGAAAGGTAAAGCCCTTGAATCCACTCATTATTTTGTGGCAAAATGCAACATTGGACTAACTGAAGACTTATTCAATGCTTCACTTGCTTCATGGAAAGATGCTTGGTTACTTGATTTAGGAGAAATTTGCCACATGAATTTCATAAGATATATCTTTGAATATTTCACTGGAAATGTTGATGGAGCAGTTTAATTTGCAGACAAGTCAAAACTCAAGCCATCAGGGCTTGGCACCATCACTCTCAAATTGTCTTTTCTTCCTAAATTTCTTTAGCATTGATCCAAAATATTTAGCTTTGAGATGTATTAAAGAATTACATGTAAAATTGAATATTAACCATGAAACTTAAAAGGCATGAACATAAGAAGAGAGAAGGACATAAAATCATGCAAGAAGACATAGAATTGATATCAGATTTCTTCTAGAGGGACTATGTCTCCGGGCCCTGCTCAATTAGTGGGGAGGCCCTCCTTCATTAAGTGGAAAATAAAATGAAAGTACAAGCATCAATGAAAAATTACACCCTTGTACCTCCATAGCTGAAAGTGCTCGAAAATTGGAGACCTCTGATGAAGAAATGGACAACATATTTGGATTCGTGGTGCCGAGAGGTGCAAAATTCATATAAATCTGTCTGATTCTAATGTGAAACAAATATGGGCCCTCTGGAAATGAGCTCAGTTCATGGTTCTGCTTCCCTCCTGTAAGGAGCTCAAGGTTCCACTCCATCTCGTACTTCATGCCACTCCTAGTCTTCCTGGGCACAATTCTAAAATGCAGGTTTAAATAAGTGAAGGTTGGTGGACTTCACCAAGTTCGTCTTTGGTGAGTTGGTTTAGATCCAAAATGTGAGGGAGGGGGTCGGGTGGTCAAACCCTGCCCCCTCCATAAAAAGGCATAAATTGTTTTAAAATCTATCGCATTTTTTTTTTATGGAAGGTTGCATGTTTTAATAGTAGGTTTGAGGGGGGCCTAGACCTGCATCGGGTGACCCGCCCCTGATTCCTACCGGCACACCATATTATGAGGAGAGTGGGTTGGGGTCACGAGGTCACAATCATTGGCCCCACCCATAATAAATTGATGGTTCCGTAGGTTTTGGGGAGGCGAGGTCATGGCCACCGACCCCACACCCCCCGCCCCCCTTTTTTAAATACATATTTTTTATATGGTTGGGGTAGGGCGGGGGTCACAACCCACCTGCCCCCTTTTTATAAATTTTTTTTCTTTAATAAAAACCATGGCCATTTTTGAACTTTCTGGAAATTGACCAAAGGATTTAATTTAATGGACCCACAATTTCACCCAAAACTAGACCAGAGTTGGCCAGAATCCGGTGGCCAGATTTCTACAAATTTTTCATCTCCTTAACCTGCCACATCACCAAGTCAACCCATAAACTTTGACTGCATCTAACTCCTTCATGCAGACTCATAAATGAGTGTCATCTACATCGTTGGAATAGAAAGACAAGATCTTCAACTTGAAACTGAGTTTGCCACATTTATAACACTTTTATTTTTGAGCCTTTGTACTTAAGCCACTTGTACTTGGACCTGTACTATCCTCCTGGATCATTCCTCCCCACTGAAGATATTTTAGACCCCCAAAATCCTTATCAATCAACAAGAAAGTGAGGGAATTGCTCCCTCACCTTCTCCTTTTCAAGCCATTTAGCTTTACTTGGGTGCATCCCTTTGAAACCAACATGGAGATATTCCACATCTCCCCATCGAAAAGTCCTGGTTCTTCGATCGAGAATGATGTCTTCTGGAAATTCATTGAGATACTCTGGTGCAAAGTCATACATTATAGGGACTGATCCTACCTTCTCGGTGTCTATAATCAATGGTGGCTCATAAAGCTTTAATTTTCCACATTCACGACCGAGTACATTTGCATGTATACATGAAAATCAAGTCAGAAAGTGTTATTCCCAATCTTCTCCAATATGGAAAATGGACCATACCATATTGGTCACAATTTATTTCCTTCCCCTTTCATTTAATCCTTGTTGATGTGGAACCACACCTTGCCACTAACCTAAAATTGGTGGTCGACTCAATGCTTATCATGTCGGGCTTTATATTGATTCAGAATCTTTTCCAACTGCTCCTGTACTTCTTGGTGAATGATATGTATCTTCTAGATGAACCGTTGTGATTTTTCCCTATCATCACGTCCACTGGCATCTTCATCCCTTCCATACATCATGTCAAAAGGTTCCTTTGGTAAGTAACCAAAACATGTCTCAAATGGTGAGTGCTGCGTAGAAGAATGCACTACTTGGTTGTAGGCATGTTTCACATATGGAAGATGCTCATCCCAAAACTTGGAATGTTTGCTGCAATAGCCCTGCAGCAAGTGTACCACGGAACGGCTGACGACCTCTGTCTATCTGTCGGTTTGTGGATGGAATGTTGTACTTATCTTCAACTTGGTGTCCATCATTCACCACAAGATGTTCCAAAACTCTCCAAGGAAGCGAGAGTCTTGATCTAGCACAATAGATGTGGGAAACCTAAATTGGACCCAAACAAACTGAAAGAAAATATAAGGATTATGCTCAGTAGTGACATACTTTTTACAAGGCATTAATATGCACATTTTTCTAAAGCGATCTAAGACAACATACAAATAGTTGTGACTCTTTCTAGACATAGGCAAACCTCCTACAAAGTCCATCGACACACCTTCCCATGGACAACCCGAAATAGGGAGTGATGTGTAGTGCACGAGTTTTCTATTAGAGGGCTTTGAAATCGAACACCTCACAAATCCCTTCACAAATAGGGTTACAATGTTTTTCATATGAGGCCGAAAGAAAAACATTTTTAAATGAAATTAGGTTTTTTTGAAACCAAAGTGATCTAACACAAGAGAGGTGTGTGCCTCTTGAATTACATGTACCCTTTTTGTTGTGGGTATGCACAATTTGACAAGGTGATACAACAACTTCCCTTGCAAATGATAGTTTTCCACCTGTGATCCATGAGTTATTTTTGCATATATTACTTTAAAGTCATCATCGTTAGCGTATTTTTCAACATAACTTTCAAAATACAACAAAGATTTATGAAAAATAATAGAAGTAAAAATAGGAGGGCGAGAAAGCATATTTTCTACTTTGTTGCTAGTGCCCTTCTTATACTTTATTACCAGATGAAATTGTTGTAGAAAACCCATCCACCTGAAATGACGAGCCTGTTGTAGCTTGGTATGTAATTGAGGGTATTACAAGAGCTGGTGATCCATATGGATAATGGTTTCCTTGCCGATCAGGTAGTGTTTCCACTTTTTCACACTTTGGACTAAGGCATACAGTTCCTTGTCATAATTGGGTTAATTGATGACAGCCTGGGAGAACTTCTTTGAATGGTAACATATCTATGTATTTTGTTGTAACAGTAGAGCCCCCATGGCATGCCCACTAGCATCTGTTTATATCTCAAAATGCTATTAGAGATAGGGTAAAGCCAGGACTAGTGCAGTGCTAATTTTCTCTTTCAGTGCTTCGAAGGACTTCTACTACTTTCCTCCCCACTTAAAGGCTCTCTTTGCACTTGTCAGTGCGTGTAAGGGTGATGAAATAATAGAGAAGTTGGAAATGAATCTCCACCAGTATTGTACTATGCCTAGAAATTAAAGACCTCTGTTACATTGGTAGGCTTAGGCCATTTTACAATCACCTCAACTTTGGAGGGGTCTATTTTTAATTACCATTACTGAAAATATGACCTAGGTAAACCAAAGAGGTTTTCCCGAACTCACACTTTGACAATTTTACATACATTTCTTCCCCTTGTAATACATCAAGCACTTTCTTTACATGGCATACATGTTCATCCCAAGTCCTACTAAAGACAAGAATATCATCTAAATATACAAGGAAAAATTCATCAATGAAAGGCCTAAAAATATCATTCATGACCCTCATGAATGTCGTTGGTGTGTTTCATAGTCCAAATGGCATCACCATCCATTCGAACAACCCCTGTTTGGTCTTGAAGGTGGTTTTCCACACGTCCTACTCTGCAATTTTGACCTGGTGATAACCAATACGCAAATCCAATTTGGTGAAATAGATAGAACTATTTAATTGATCTAACAAATCATCAATGTGAGGGAGAGGGTATTGGTTTTTCACCGTAATTTTGTTTAGCACCCAATAATCCACACAGATACTCCATGTGTCATCTTTCTTAGGCACTAACATGATCGACGAGCCACATGGAGAAGTACCTGGCCGAATAAATCCTTGATTCAATAATTCCTGTACCTGCTTTTTTTTCTCATCCATCTCGATAGATGACATTCTACACATACCAATGTTTGGAAATGGAGCATCATGCTGCAAATGGATCTCATGTTGGATTTCTCATTTTGGAGGCACTACTCTGGGTTCCTGAAACAACTCATCATAGTTAGAAATAAATTCACATAATTCCTTTTTATGATCCGGATCACATCCTCGAAAAGCATCAAATGTTTCTGCATCTTTTTCTCTCATAACCATGAGTAAACACCCCTTGCTAGAATTCAGCAATATCTTCGTATGTCCTGCACTTACAAGACTGGCACCGTCCTTGGTTTGATGAGATCTTACAATATATTCTACCCCATATTTTGTGATTTGGTATTTATTTTCATGTCGAAATAAAATTTATTTCCTGTCGTAAAGATGGGGACACCTTAACACAATACCACATATATCCAATGGTATGACATCCAGTTCTACTTCATCCACTAGTTTAGAAACAATTAAAAATTTAACCTTACATTGATTGGTTAAATTTAATTGTACTTTGTCATGTATCCATCCAAGCGGATAAGGTTTCAGATGAGGCTTAACTTCTAAGCCTAACCTTTTAAGCAAGTATTCTGAGATTAAATTTTCTTGAGAGCCTGAATCAAATAGAGTTTCTACTTTTGTATGATTTATGACAACTCTAATATGAAACAACTCAATTCACTTTCATTCATTAGGAAGAGGCTCATCTGTTAAACTATTGCTTCCATGCAATTCAAAATTAACATGAAGAGAAAGAGTACCTTTTGTGCATGTTGTTGTGATCAATGCCTCATCGCTAGAGTCAGATCCAAGGTCTTGTTGTGTGGTTGCTACCATATTTTTCTTACCCTTTCCACCATATCTCTTTGGCTTCTTTTCAGGGTACAGCTTCCAAAAATGATCGTCGTCATCACCTTCGTTTTTTTAGTGACTACAATAAGGCTTTTATCCTTCATCTTTCTTTGTTGATGTCGTCTTATTTTCCTTCCCCTTTCCTTTCCCCTTCAATTTTCCATTTGAAGGTTTGAAAGGTGGTTTCTTTGAATGATCATCTTTATCATTTATGCCCTTGTTTTCAAAATGAATGGCCTTTACACTGGCTGAGTCAATAGTAGTAGGTTCAAACATTAACATTGAATGTCTAATGTAACCATGTAATGACCCAATATACTTAGTTACCACTTCAGGTGAATCTAATGAAATGCCCAAACTTAGTGCTCGTTTTCCAAATTCCTCAGTAAAACTTTGCACGTTTTGGCATTTGCCTTGCCTTAGGTATTGCCACTCCATTAAGGCTTTTTTATTATAACCCAAGGGATATAATTAATATTTATTGCAGCAATAAAATTTGACCATGAGGAAAGAAGGTTACCCAAATTACTGCTACCTTGAATTTTTCTCTCCCACCAGATGAGAGATGTGCCATTCAATCAAAGAGAAGCCAACTGGATCTTTGCCTCGTCCTCCACAATCTACTGAATCCTGCAGTAGAGTTCAATCTGCCTAATCCATTTGTTAAGCTTCTCTGCATTACTTTCACCATTATACATGGGAAGATTAAATTTGATATCTAACTTAAAGAAATTTTTATTAGATGCATTTCCTGAATTCCTATGATGATGGTGAGAAGAGGCGGAAGAACTTTCACTTGCGGGAGGAGAAGGAGGTGGATCTCCTCCATCATCTCCATGAACTGAACCTCGTCCCTCTGAAGCATTCTCCCTTGCTTTCTATAGTTTCTCAAGCCTAGAGAACAACTTCTCGACCCGATCTACCATGGTGTAGAATTTTTTATGAAATTTTAGCTCCTCCTCATTTCGAACATCGTCATCCATGTTTATTCTTTGATGTGCATGTCCCACTTCGGGATCAAAATAATTTAGTTTCCCTTCACCTCTTTGTAGAATATTTCTATTTAGAATACAAACATGCAATTCACATTTACAAATACCTACTCTGATACCACTTGATCCAAGATCCTTAGCTTTGAGATGTATTAAATAATTACATGTAAAATTGTATATTAACCATGAAACTTAAAAGGCATGAACATAAGAAGAGAGAAGCACATAAAATCATGCATGAAGACACGGAATTGATATCGGAGTTCGTCCAGGAGGGACTGCATCTCCGGGCCCTGCTCAATCAGTGGGGATGCCCTCTTTCATTAAGTGGAAAATAAAATAAAAGTACAAGCATCAATGAAAAATTACACCCTTATACCTCCATAGCTAAAAGTGCCTGAAAATTGGAGACCTCTGATGAAGAAATGGATAGAACCATTGGATTCTTGGCGTCGAGAGGTGTAGAATCCATATAAAATTTTCCTAATTCTGATGCCAGACAAATATGGGCCCTCTGGAAATGAGCTCAGTTCATGGTTCTGCCCCCCTCCTGTAAGGCGCTCAAGCTTCCACTCTGTCTCGTACTCTGTGTCGCTCCTGGCCTACTTGGGCACACTTCTGAAATGCAGGTTTAAATAAGTGAAGGTGGGAGGAATTCACCAAGTCCATCATTGGTGAGTTGGTTTAGATCCAAAATGTGAGGGAGGGGGTCGGGTGGTCAAACCCTGCCCCCTCCATAAAAAGGCAGAAATTTTTTAAAAACCTGTCAATTTTTTTTTTATGGAAGGTTTCATGTGTTAATAATAGGTTTGAGGGGGGGTTGGACCCACATCAGGCAGCCCGCCCCTGATTTCCGTTGGCACACCATATTACGAGGAGAGTGGGTTGGGGCCACGGGGTCACAACTGGTGGCCCCACTCATAATATCTTGAAGGTTCCATAGGTTTGGGGGTGGTGGGGTCATGGTTGCCAACACACCCCCCCCCCCCCCCCCCCCGCCCCGCCTTTTTTGAATACTTATTTGTTATATGGTTGGGGTAGGGCGAGGGTCACGACCCACCTGCCCCCTTTTTTCATAATTTTTTCGTTTTAATAAAAACCATGGCCATTTTTGAACTTTATAGAAATTAATCGAAGGAGTCAATTTAATGGACCCACAATTTTGCCCAAAATCCGGCCGGATTTGGCCAGAATCCGGTGGTCGTATTTCTGCAAATTTTTCGCCTCCTTAAGCTGCCACATCACCAAGTCAACCCATAAATTTTACTGCTTCTAAATCCTTCATACGGACTCGTTATTGAGTGTCGTCTGCGCCGTTGGAATAAAAAATATGAGATATTCAACTTGAGACTGAGTTTTCCACATTTCTGACACTTTGATTTTTGAGTCTTTGTACTTATGCCACTTGAACTTGGACCTATACGATCCTCTTGGATCAATCATGATGTTCTATACCTCCTGGATTCGAGGAGAAACTTGTTGTCTTTGTTCCACATCCACTAGCAATGACACTCCATTCATATATTTGATGGCAAGTTTGAGGTCAGAAAAGCATCAGATCAGTCACACCTCATGATTGGGATAGAAGAAGAAAGACGACCGAAGTTGCAAGGAACCTATGCTCGTGCACAAAAATTTTCATACAATTCTCATTATGATGAAGGTACACTTCCATAAATTATTTTATGGAATGTTATATTTGGGCACTTGAACTATGATAGCCTTTGTTTGTTGGAGAAAAATGGTATTACTAGTTTTCCAACTTTTCCTAGGAAACTTAAGCAATGTGATGATTATATCTTAGGAAAGAACAACAAACAATCATTTCATGATTCTCATTCCAAACTAGATAGAAAGAACTCATTCATTATGCTTTATGTGGCCCAATTCCTATTCCTTTTTCAAATGATAATAAATATACGATGACATTTATTAATGACTACACTAGAATTTGTTGGGTTTATTTATTAAAGAAAAAATCTTAAACTTTTGAAACATTCAATAGCGTTTATGCATGGATTTAAAATGATGCTCAATATCATATTGGCTTTATTTTTACTGATAATGGAATAGAATATAATTCATATGAATTTGAAAACTATATTTTCCAACATGGGATTAAACATCAAACAACTGTACCTTATAATCCCCAACAAAACGATGTAGCTAAAAGAATGAACAGGACAAACTTAAATATGCTACATTCAATGATGTTTTTCAAGAATTTTAAGTTGATGTTTTGGGTTGATGCAGTTCTATGTGTTGTTTATATAAAGAATATGTGTCCATCTCATGTTATAAAAAACAAGACTCCCTATGAAATGTGTTATGGCCACATTCCTTCGGTAAGGCATCTTAGGGTTTTTGGTTCCACCTGTTATGCCCTGATACCCATGGAACAAAGAAACAAACTTGGTGCAAGGAGTCAAAAATGTATCTGGAGTACTCAGATACCTCCAAATCATATTGCCTCTATGATGAATTGAATAAGAAGTTTATAATACATAGATATGTGATACTTCTTGAATCTTCCAAGACTAACAATGTTTTTGAGGGGTAGCTTGATCACTTGGATAGTTATGGACATGAAAATTCTTTTCAAGAGTTTGATAATGAGATTCCACATCTTGAAGGGGGGATCCATATGCTGGATCAATCTATGGAATATCCTTCGGAAGCACTCTCTCTCCCTCATGAAGCTCCAACCACTGATCAAGATGACACTTTGAGTGATGTGATTGACAAAATTGGGAGGCTAAATTTTGATTCAGCCCCATCTCAGTCAACTGAGTAGCCTGGGCCATCTCAAAAAGGTCCTCCAAAATGGATGAAAAAGACATTTGAAAGTGTTCATCCTAATGTGGTTGGAAAGAGAGGGACAAGAAGCTATGTTATATATAATTGAGGTGATGTAGACAATCTTGATTCACCTACTGATATGGATGTCTCTTATGATTGTGAATTAAATTTTTCTACATATTTTGAACTAGCTTCCTTCAAAGAAGTTACTTATCATGATGAATGGAAAGAAGAGATGAAAAAATAATATTATGCTTTGATAACAAATGGAACCTGGAATCTAGTTGGTCCTCCATTGGGAACCAAACCAATAGGATGCAAGTGGGTCTTTAAGAACAAGCATAAATAAAATGGGTCACTTGACAAGCATAAATCAAGGCTCGTGGAAAAAAATATTGCATAGAAAGAAGGGGTCGATTATGAGGATAATTTCCCCCCACAACAAAATGGGATACCATCCAGACACTCTTTGCCTTGGTAGTTTATAATGGTTCGAAAGTCCTTCAAATGGATGTAAAAACCACTTTCTTGAATGAATATCTAAAAGAGAATGATTTTATGTCCCAACCAAAAGGATTTGTTGTGAAGGGTTAGGAACACAAAGTATGCAAGCTTGTAAAATCCTTGTATGGCCTCAAGAAAGTACCACAAGCCTTGTAAGATAAATTGACTGAATAGATTTTGAAACTCAATTTTGAACATTATGATCTTGATGATGTAAAAAAATTTTCAAGAAATTTGGAAAAACAATTGTATATCTTGTGGTTTATGTAATGATCTTTTGATGACAGGGAATAATGAGAATTGCATTGCATCCACAAAGAAAAAATTTAGGAAAGGATTTGAAATGAAATATTTGGAATATGCTCACTACTATCTTAATATTTAAGTAACCCAACATCTAAAGTTTATATTCCTCTCTCATAATAAGTACATTGGAGATATGTCGAATAAGTTTGGAATGGATAAGTGTAATCCTCTGGTTACTCCAATGGAACAGAATTTCAATCTCACATCCATTGAAGGAAAATAATTTAAGGATGTAACAAAGTACAAATAGCTCATAAGAAGTCTCAACTACCTGACTACTACTAGAATAAACATCTCATTATGATCTGAAATTGTGAGAACAAAGTATTTCTCATACAGAGATTGACAGTAAGGGGCTTTTACTAGTTATTTCACCTTTACTAGAAAGGATGAAACTAGAAGCTTCTGGCCCAGAAATTGGCTTTGCCTAAAGAAATAAAATGTAAACACTGTAATAGATCCGATCAATGAAAGTATTTGTTTATGTGCAAAGTATTCATTAATCCAAATTTTATGTGTGAATAAGCAAGTTTAAGTATTCTGCAAATGAAGTAATTTGGTTTGAAGTTGAACTAATGAGTTTTGTTCACTGTATAATGCTGCTTGGGAAAAGTGCACTTATGAAAAGTTATTGTTTAATGTAGCAGAATCTGAAATAATATAGCAAAAATACACAACATGACAATAAGCATTTGTTTAAGCAGTTCACCCCTCTCTTGGGCTACCTCTGCTGGGTTCAAAAGCCTCTAATCAGGTTTTTCCCTTTTTCATTCATGCTCAAAATAGGAATTACACTATGTAGAAAGCCTCAAAAGGAAAAATAAGCTGTAAATTCAGAAACAGAAGGCTGAAATCAGTATAAATCGACTATTCATTCACCTCCATTAGATGAGTATAGTCCAAAACAGTTGATCTTTCATTAGGCCCTAGTGGCTCCACAACCAAAATCACTGGTAAAAACACTGATAGAGCACCCTGATGGCTCTGCAACCTATCCCAACAGCTCCAAAATGCTTCAATACCCCAAAATCAAGAAAAAATTCATCCCAAAAGGACTTCCCTAGCCAAAGTTATGGCTAACTGAAGTTTGCCCTAGATTCACTTCAGCTAAGTCTGGCTAACTGCCAGATAGCCCGACAAAAATGGAGTTCGGCGCTAAATTTAGGGAACCTCCAGTTGTGGGGGGCTAAAAAACTAGGCCACGTGACCGCAACCTCTGGAGTATGTTGAATAAACTTTGAGTTATACGCGGCTTTAATAAAGTTTAAACCGTAATATTAATTAAACTCCACACTTGAGCGCTAACTCCACGGGACCACGTCCCACACGGTTAAACGCGCCAATAGAACAATCAAATTTTTAATACACTTCCGTGCCCATTGATTAACAAATTATGACGTGGTCCAACAGTTAAAATGTTCCGTTTCCATTGGCCCGACCCACGTTCGAATCCTGCCGCGCTCAAACAATTTTTTGAATGCCCATTCCATACCTGCTTGGGGCCACGTGGCGGCCTCCGAGCTGGCCACGTGGCACCCTTTGATTGGTCACATATGGAATATTCCACAAAATATTATATGGAATATTCCATAGAATATTCCTAGAATATTCTGTGGAATATTCTTTTTTTAATAAAAAAATTTTATAGTCAATTTTGGCCATTTTTTAATTGAAATTGGCAAATTTTAAAGCTGAATATCTTCTTCATACGGCGTCGGTTTTCAGTGCCGTTCACGTCTACAGGATCATTTTTCCGAGCTCTTTCCATTCGATCTAGTTTGGACCAAT
The DNA here is from genome assembly GCA_034641835.2 of Pinus albicaulis. Taxonomy (NCBI): domain Eukaryota; kingdom Viridiplantae; phylum Streptophyta; class Pinopsida; order Pinales; family Pinaceae; genus Pinus; species Pinus albicaulis. The sequence goes on from CM076583.1 coordinate 201,672,982, forward strand.
TCTAAGCAACTTCATTTTTGAGCATTTTTCTACAAGGGACTTGATCTCTTGATCACACCTCCCAAATGGGAAGCTTTTGGAACCTCAAAAGCTTTCAATTACCTGTTAAGAAGGTGAGGATACAGCCTCCTCACCTGTTCCAACTCCATCCACTTTTCTTTGCTTGGTTTACTGCCTTTTAAACCAACCCTTAGATAATCAACATCTCCCCTCCTTGAAGTGTGTGTCCTTCTGTCAAGGATTGCATCTTCTTTCAACTCATCCAAAAATTCTGGCGAGAAATATTCTATGGATGGTAACTGAACATGATTTTCAGAATCATCAATAAGAGGAGGTTCATGCAAACGTAAATTTTCCACATTAACAACGGAATACATTTGCATGTATGAAGGCAAATCTAGTTGAAAAGCATTATTTCCAACTTGTTTAAGGATTTTGAATGGACCATAACGAATAGGCTTCAGCTTTTTACCTTCTCCTTGCATTCTATCCTTACTTATATGCAACCATACCTCATCTCCTTCCTGAAACTTGTGATCAATTCTATGTTTGTCATGTCTTTCTTTATACTTGCCTTGACTCTTTTCAAGCTGTTCTTGAACTTGCTAATGAATGAGCTGAATTATTTCAATTAACATGAGAGCTTTGTCAATGTCACTATGCCCATCAATGGCAATATCCTTCTCAAGAATGAATTCTAATGGTGACTTAGGCAAATATCCAAAACAAGCTTCAATTGGCGAAGTATTTGTAGAAGAGTGCTTGGCCCGGTTGTAAGCATGTTGAATATAAAGCAAATGCTCATCCCAAAGCTTGGGATGCTTGCTTCAATACCCTCTCAAAAGATGCACAATGGTTCTATTCACTACCTCTGTTTGGCCATCTATTTACGGATGGAAAGTAGTACTCTTCTTCAACTTGGTGTCCATCATCTTCCATAGATTGGACCAAAAATTCCCAACAAATCTGGAATCCATGTCACTAACAATAGAAGTAGGCAAGCCATAATGAACCCATACATGTTGAAAATATAAATCAGCAGTTTGTTCAACATTTATAGTTTTCTTACATGGCATAAGAATACACATCTTGCTGAAACGATCAACTACTACAAAAAGATAATCATGTTGCTTTCTAGATAATGGTAATCCCCCAACAAAATCCATAGAAACACTTTCCCATGGTCTAGAAGGTACCGGAAATGGCGTATACAATCCAAGCTTCCTATTACTAGGCTTGCTTGTAGCACATAATGAACAACCTCTAATGAAATGTGTAACACTATCTACCATGTGAGGTCAATAACAATACCTCTGCAGATGTGTCACCGTTTTTCTTACACCGAAATGACCAGCAATAAGAGAAGAATGAGCTTCTCTCATCATGCTTAATCTCTCTCCCTGTGGTATACATAACTTTCCCAAGTGAAACAACAAATTATTATGCAAATGATAATCATTCTCCTCAACATGATTCCCTTTACTCAAGTTAGCATACACCTCTTTAAAATCTTCATCTGATGCATACTGTTCTATGTAGCTTTCATGCACAATAGAATCATTCTTAAGCAAAATAATAGCACTAATAATAGGCCTTGAAATCATATCAGCAAATTTATTGAGAATACCTTTCTTGTACCTTATTACCAAGTGAAATTGTTGTAGGAAACCCATCCATCTGAAATGTCGTGACTGCTGCAATTTACTTTGCGACTGCAAATACTGTAAAGGATGATGGTCAGTATGCACAATTGTTTATTTGCCCATCAAATAGTTCTTCCAATTTTTGTGTATAAATTTGCTGAATAATGAAGATTTATCCACTGAGATTATCCTGGTCACACACTAATTCGAATTCATGCATAACACATAACCTCTTCTACAATTGATCAACAATTTGCGGAAATAGAAACAGTCGCATGCGCACATAAACACAATATGTAATGGGGAAAGCTTATAGCTGAAAACCCCTAGCTATTTTGTATATTATAATAGAAGAGAGCATGTAACAATCTTAGTACAATACTCCTCACAAGTACTCAGTACTGTCTCCAAAAGTTACACACAAAACTAGCTTAGTTTTGAACAAGTCACAAGTTCAAAACTCATCCACTAATTTCCTGCCTCTACTGCGCAATCCTCATGGGCAATATCCTCCAATGCTTGTGCAAATCTCATGCACAACTGATGTCGCAACTAATAGCAAACTCACCCTTTCATCTACCTCTTCCACTGGTCTTCACTGAACTGTCCATGCACTATAGTAAACTGATGTGTTCTTGAGTTGAATAATGAGTTAATAATTAGTGAATTAAATAATATTTAATTCACTCAACTCATCACTAGTGTATTAGCTAGTTAAACTAAACACAACTAGTTCAACTAAGTTAAACCGAACACAACTCCACCAACGGTCTCATCAACTCCACCAAACTCCGCCACTTGAGTTCTAACTGAAGTCAACCATGCATGAGCTCACCAAACCCCTAGGAATAGCGTAATTCCTTCTGTCAGGTGCATGGGCCACATCCATAGCTCCAACTGAAGTGTTGTAAGAGAATAAACTGAATTTTATAGACCAAATATTATTATGGGCTAATAATATTTGACTGACCTATTTTTAGACAGTCAGTCTAAAAATAGACTTCGACCTGTATGTCTAAAAAATAGAGGTCCATCTATTTTTACCAACTCGACCAATCATCCAAGAATAGCATACTGCAACTCCTAGACCATGCTCCATATGTCTAAAAGTAGACATAGTCTAAAAATAGACTTTGCGCCAAAAATAGCTTGTGGGCCCACTTAGTGAAGGCGAATTCATTTCACTAAGCTCCATCATCTTGTTGCATTTTCAACACTCCCTCTCAACAAGACATGGATTATCTGCAACCCCTATCCTGCCTTTGTGGAATTCGAATTTGCTCCTGGTGAGCGCCTTCGTCAAGATGTTAGCATCCTGATCCTCCGTGGGAACATATGAAAGTAACATGATTCTCCGCTCCACACAATCTTTGATATGATGGTACCTGATGTCGATGTGTTTGGATCTATCATGAAATACTGGATTAGCCGAGAGTTTAATCCAACTCTGGTTATCACAATAAATCACAGTAGGCTCCAAGTGTGACCCGAACAATCCGACGAGGATCTTCCTCATCCAAATAGCCTCGCATGCAGCTAAACTTGCTACCATATACTTGGCCTCTACTGAACTGAGTGCCACGGATCTCTGCTTCCTGCTGTACCAGGAAACTACTGTCGATCCAATGCTGAACATACCTCCAGATGTGCTCTTCCGGTCCGTTGGGCTCCCAGCCCAATCTGCATCCGTGAAGCCGCAAAGCTTCACACCATCCTCCTGTCTGTACCACAGACCATATCCCGATGTGCCACTGAGATAACGCAATACATGCTTGCCTTCCTTCCAGAAAATCTTGGTAGGCTTAACCATAGCTTGCGAAAGCTGGTTAACAGCATAGCATATATCAGGTCGTGTATTGACCAGATACATAAGCGACCCCACCAACTGTTGATAGACAGTGGCATCCACTACCTCCGCTGAAGTAGCATCCTCCTTCCTCCATCCACCAGGAAGAGGAGTATCAACAGGTTTGCAGCCATGCATGTTGAACTTCTCCAGTATCTCCCGGGCATACTTGCCTTGAGAAACAAACAGTCCATCACTGCACTGCCAAATTTCCAATCCCAGGAAACAATGAAGGAGGCCCAAGTCCTTCATCTCAAACTTTTTTGCAAGATGATCCTTGCATGAGAGTATCAACAGCTCATCACCTGTCAAAATCAAATCATCTACATAAAGTACAATGATCAACAACTTACCCTCCACCACAATCTGGTACAGGTTAGGATCCGCCTCACTCTTGGAGAAGCCAAGCCCGGTGAAATAACTGTCTATACATGTGTACCAAGCACGAGGTGCTTTCTTCAACCCGTACAGTGCTCTCTTGAGTCGGCACACATGCGACTCACTGCTGAAGATCTCAAAACCTTCGTTCTGCTCTATGTACACCTCCTCCTCAATGACTCTGTTGAGGAACGTAGTCTTCACATCCATCTGATGGATGCGCCACCCCATCTGCGCTGAGAGAGCTAGGATCGTCTATATGGAAGAGTACCTTGCGACAGGTGCAAAGGTCTCCTCATAATCGATCCCCTCGATCTGAGAAAAGCCACAGGCGACAAATCTCACCTTGTACTTCTCCACACTCCCGTCAGCCGCCTGCTTCATTTTGTAGATCCATCGCGAACCCACCACTGATTTCCCTTCTAGTCTTGGGACAATCTCCCATGCACTGTTTCTGACGATCGAATCATATTCTTCGATCATGGCATCTACCCATACGGGTTCCTCCACAGCTTCCTCAAAAGAGGATGGCTCCGTCACGACACATTGACTCATAAGAGCCATGTATCCAGTGTATCGATCCGGTGTCTGTCTCTGTCTGCGCTGTGTTGTAGGTGGTCCTACAACCTTTTCTGCATCTTGAGCCAGTCGCTTAGCTTCTGTAGTGCGCTTGCACCCTCTGATGGTTGGCGCTGCATGAGTGGTTTCTTCCACTCCATGAACTTCCTCTTGTGGCTGATCCACATCCGGAAGCTCCTCCTTAGGAACTAATAGCTCCTCTTCTGCATGCAAGTGTGGCTCCCTCTCAAGCGAACACTGCATGGTTTTCTCCTCCTGAAATTTGATATCCCGTCGCACAACAGTGTTGTGACTGTTTGGCAAATACACACGTTAGTTGTGGGGTGTATCAGTGTACCCCAAAAATATTCCAACCTCTGCGGTCGGATCCAGCTTCTTTCTGGCGTCCTTCGTCACATGCATGTAGACAGGTGAGAAAAAAATCCTCAGATGAGAGATGTCAGGCCTCTTGCCAGAAAACGCCTCCTCCGGTGTACTCATGCCACGTATCTTGTGAGGACAACGGTTCTGCACATACACTACAGTATTGCATGCCTCAGCCCACAAGTGAAGGGGTAGGCCCTGATCATGCAACATCACCCGTGTAGCACCCACGATCATTCTGTTCTTCCGCTCAGCAACCCCATTCTGCTGTGGGTTATGGGGTGCGATGAGCTCTCTCCGAATCCATTCTGCGCTACAAAAGTCTTTGAATTCAGTAGAGATGAATTCACCACCATTGTCGATCCTAAGAGCCTTCACATGCTTCCCCGATTCCTTCTCAACCAGCGCCTTGAATTCACAGAACTTTGAATATGTCTCGCTCTTCTTCTACATGAAGAAGATCCAGCACTTCCGAGAGAAATCATCCACAAAGATCACATAGTACTTGTGCTTTGCTGTCGAAGCTACTGAGAAAGGACCACACACGTCTGTGTGAACTCTCTCAAGGATCATCGTGGCGCGACTATCCTTCTCGTGAAAGGTGGCTTTCACATATTTTCCCAAGGTACACCCCTTGCACTGATCTGACTGTGCAAGAGTGCCCTTAGGAAGCCCAATAGAAATCTGCTGCAGTATCTTCAAAGCTCCATGGTGAAGGTGGCCCAATCTCCTGTGCCACAGCTCGCCATCATCATCCCGGCTCACCACTTCTCCCACCTTGCATGCCATTGCTGTGCAGCCATCTACTTGCAACTGATAAAGGTTCTTGACTCAAACCCCTATCTTCCGGGTCTCTCTAGTTGTCTTACTGAGCAGGAAGGCTTTTCCTTCGCTGAAGACCACATCATACCCCTTGTCTTCCAACATCGCCACAGAGATCAGATTCTTCATCAATCTTGGAACATGCAATACTTCCTTCAATACGAAGGGTTTACCAGACTCCCTCTCAAAGGAAATGGTACCGATACCAGTCGCACTGTATCTACCATCATCGCCCATCTCGATGTGCACTCCAAGATCTTTCTCCTCCAGATCTGAAAACAGATCTCGATCTCCGGTCATGTGAAATGACGCACCACTGTCCAAGAACCAAACTGATCCCGCCACACTTGAAACCAAGCATGCAATCAGTGAAAAATCCAGTTCGAATTGAGAAGCCAATGCCTCTCCCGCTGCAGATCCCGCAGCCTTCTTATTTTTCTTCTTCTGCGGACAATTTGTGGCATAGTGTCTGTGCTGGTGACAGTGAAAACACTTCACCTTGGACATGTCTTGCTTCTTGCCTTTCGCACCAAACTGAGAAGCTTTCTTGCTCTTCCCCTTCTTTGCTTTGGCAGCCAAAGCACAATTTTCTTCATCAGATACCTTTGATGAAGATCCGTCCCTGGTAGTCCGCCTTATCTCCTCTTGCATGAGATCCGCCCAAAGTCGCTCCCATCCCGGCAACTTCTCCCGACCATTTACAGAGTCCTAATAGGAATTCCAACTCTTCAGAAGACCAAGGAGAGCCAGGTCTACCAAGTCCTCTTCATCGACAGTCACCCCCACACTTCCCAGCTCATCTCTGCATTGAGTGAACTTCGTGAGGTACTTGGCGATATTGTCGCCTTTCTCCATCTTAATGTTTCTGAGTTTATCCTTGAGCGCCAGCTTCCTTTGGTCGCTCTTACTCTGGAATAGATCTGTCAACGCTTTCCACATCAAATATGGAGAATATTTTCCATGCAGGCTGGATACAATGTGATCCTTCACGCCCTCCAACAGAATCCTTCGACATTTCGCCATCTTCTTTTGCCAAGCCTCAACTTCAGCAGGATCAGTAGGCTTTTGGACATCCATATCTATGAACTCCTTCAGCTCATTATCTTCTAATACTGCCTCCATCCGATCTTTCCATGCAACATAATTCGAACTGCCTTCAAGAGCATATTCGAGTCGCAAACCGTTGAAAGACATTTCAACTCCGGCACCAAGAAAACTATCTGCTGCAAAATTCGAATTCCAAGCTCAAAAATCAACTGCTTTTGGATCTGTGAGAACAAATTATTTCTAGCAGAGAGATCGACTATAAGGGCATTTACTGGATATATCACCTTTCAGAGAAAGGATGGATCCAGAGGCTACCTGGCCCGTTACAGACTCTGTCTACCGAAATAAAATTGTAATCACTGTAATAGATCCCGATGATCAATTTGCTCTAATACCATGTATAAATTTGCTGAATAATGAAGATTTATCCACTGAGATTATCCTGGTCACACACTAATTCGAATTCATGCATAACACATAACCTCTTCTACAATTGATCAACAATTTGCGGAAATAGAAACAGTCGCATGCGCACATAAACACAATATGTAATGGGGAAAGCTTATAGCTGAAAACCCCCATCTATTTTGTATATTATAATAGAAGAGAACATGTAACAATCTCAGTACAATACTCCTCACAAGTACTCAATACTGTCTCCAAAAGTTACACACAAACTAGCTCAGTTTTGAACAAGTCACAGGTTCAAAACTCATCCACTAATTGCCTGCCTCTACTGTGCAATCCAAGTTGGTTCAATGAGAGATCCAAGTTCGAATCTCCTTGGCTTCAACTGCGCAATCCTCATGGGAAATATTCTCCAATGCTTGTGCAAATCTCATGCACAACTTATGTCGCAACTAATAGCAAACTCACCCTTTCATCTACCTCTTCCACTGGTCTTCACTGAAATGTCCATGCACTGTAGTAAACTGATGTGTTCTTGAGTTGAATAATGAGTTAATAATTAGTGAATAAAATAATATTTAATTCACTCAACTCATCACTAGTGTATTAGCTAGTTAAACTAAACACAACTAGTTCAACTAAGTTAAACCGAACACAACTCCACCAACTGTCTCATCAACTCCACCAAACTCCGCCACTTGAGTTCTAACTGAAGTCAACCATGCATGAGCTCACCAAACCCTTAGGAATAGCGTAATTCCTTCTGTCAGGTGCATGGGCCACATCCATAGCTCCAACTGAAGTGCTGTAAGAGAATAAACTGAAGTTTATAGTCCAAATATTATTAAGGGCTAATAATATTTGACTGACCTATTTTTAGACAGGCAGTCTAAAAATAGACTTCGACCTATATGTCTAAATATAGAGGTCCATCTATTTTTACCAACTCGACCAATCATCCAAGAATAGCATACTGCAACTCCTAAACCATGCTCCATATGTCTAAAAATAGACATAGTCTAAAAATAGACTTTGCGCCAAAAATAGCCTGCGGGCCCACTTAGTGAAGGCGACTTCATTTCACTAAGCTCCATCATCTTGTTGCATTTTCAACATTTTGAAACTTTGTACCAACGCATAAAATTCCTTATCATATGTAGGATAATTCACAACAGCACCATTAAATGTCTCAGAATGAAAAGCGATAGGCTTACCATGCTGTAAGAGAACTGCACCCATGGCATAATCACTAGCACCTGTCTGAATCTCGAATGGCTGTCTCAAATCTGGTAATGCAAGAACCGGAGTTGAACTGATATTTTATTTCAAATATTTTAAAGCTTTTTGTTGCTTACTTCCCCATTGGAAAACACGCTTCACACTTGTCACTGCATGCATAGGAGCTGCTATGGCAGAAAAGTTAGCAATAAACTTTCTCCAATACTGAGCTACACCCAAAAAAATTCTTACCTCTGTAATGGACTTGGGAGTATGCCAATTCACAATAGCTTCTACTTTGGAAGGATCAATTCTCAAATCGCCTCCACCTAGTATGTGTCCCAAATAAACCAAAGAAGTCTTTCCAAATTCACACTTTGACATCTTAAGAAATAACTGATTTTTCTTCAAAAAATCAAGTACTTTACTGACATGAATGACATGATCTTCTCTTGTCTTGCTGAAAATCAAGATGTCATCTAAGTAGAAAATAACAAAATCATCAAGAAAAGGATGTAAGACATCATCCATTACCCGCATGAAATTTTCAGGTGCATTACACAAACCAAACGGCATCACAAGCCACTCAAAGAGTCCTTATTTGGTTTTGAAAGCTGTCTTCCAAATGTCGCTTTCTTCAATTCTTACTTGATGATAACCTCTTCTTAAGTCTAAATTAGTGAAATATATTGCATCTTTCAGCTGATATAACAAATCATCCATTCTTGGAAGTGGGTAACGATTCCTTACCGTTATCTTGTTCAAAGCTCTGAAGTCAACACACATATGCCAAGTTCCATCTTTCTTTGGAATCAACACTATCGGTGACCCACATGGTGAAGTGCTTGGCCTTATGAAACCCTTGTCCAACAACTCTTTAAGTTGCTTCTTTATTTCAGCATTCTCCATAACAGACATGCGATACATGCCTATGTTAGGAAGAGGACAATTTGGATGTAAATGGATTTCATGTTGAATCTCCCTTTTAGGAGGCAAACCTGTTGGTTCCTGAAACATCTCATGATGTGCATCAACTACATCATATAAATCAGATTTAAGCTTTGCATCACAATTTTCAAATGAATCATGATTCACATCAACCTTTGGCTTGACCATAAGAAGTACAAAACTCTTGCTTGAATTGGCTAGCCTTTTTACCTGTCCCGCATTTACCATTGCTACATTTGTCTTCTTGCGATGAACTCTGACAATAAACTCCTTGCCATCTTTGAAAAGATGATATTTTTTTTCATGGCGATAGAAGATCGCTTTTCTGTCAAACAAGTAAGGACTTCCCAAAACAATACCAGATATATCAAGCGGAACCACATCAAGTTCAACTGTGTCAATAAAGTGTGCAGTTATTGCAAAGCGCAATATGCACTTCCTTGAGACTTGCAAGTTGGCATCCTTGCATATCCACCCAAGTGGATAAGGCTTCGGATGTGGAATGGTCTCAAGTTTAAGCTGCTTGAACAAGTCTTCAGATATGAGGTTAGCTTGTGACCCACTGTCAAATAGTGTGTCAATTTTGGTATGTTTTGAAACTACCCTCACATGGAACAGTTCAATTCTTTCTTCCTCATTAGGAGCTTGTGTATGATAGTTTGAAGAACTAGCACTTGCTTGAGTTTCAATTTCCTTCCCCTTCAAAATTTTCAAACCCATGGCTGCAATTTTTGTTTCATCACCTGAATCATCACCTAAATCTTGTGGTGTAGTTGTAGTAGCTGCATTTTTCTTCTTTCCCTTGTTTTTGTTAAACTGGTTTCTTTTTTCAGGATGAAGTTTCCAACAATTTTTCTCTTCATGGCCACTCTTTGAACAATGTTTACAAATGAAATTTTCACCCTCTTGTTTGATAGATGCATTTTTCTTGCCTTTTCCTTTGTTTTTCTCTTTGTTTTTTCCTTTGAAAGTCTTGTTTCTACCCTCATAAAAAGTATTCTTTCCTCTAGCTTCTAAATGTGTAGCCTGCACACAGACTTCATCTAAGCTGGTAGGATTGAACATTAGGATAGTATGTTTAAGGTAACTGTGCAAACCTCCTATGTATTTCAACAAGGTGTCTTGACTTTGTAGGTCTACTCCAAGTAGAAGTGCTCTCCTTCTAAACTCTTGGGTATAATATTGCACATTTTGACCCTTAAGTTGCCTAAAATTTTTCCAATTCATGATTGCTTTCTGAATATGAGCAAGGGGATAAAACTATTTCTTAATAGTTGTAATAAACTCATTCCAAGTTAGAGTTATATTACCATGCTTTTTGATTTCCTCCTTGGTCTTGGCTTCCCACCAAACCAAAGCTACTCCATCCATTCTCAAAGAGGCTAATTGGATTTTTGTTTCATCATCATGCAAATTCTGAATCCTTAGATAGACTTCCAGCTGTCTAATCCAGTTATCCAATTTCTCTGCATTCACATCACCATTAAACATCGGCAACTCAAACTTCACATCAAGCTTTAACAAAGGATTTTTAAGAGATGTCTTTGTTTTGTGTGACTGATTTTCAGAAGTTGAAGAGGATGATGTGGAGGATGAGGATGACGATGGAGATGGTGGATCACCATTTCCTCCATTCCCTTTCTTAGACTCATCTTTGTCTTTCTTCCCTCCAGAAGAATCTCCTTCTTCTTTTTGGTTTCTAGACCCTTCTCCAGCAATCCTATCATTTCTCTCCTGGTATAGGATCCTAACCATCTCAGCCATATCCAAGAAAGATTTTCTAAAGATTCTTTCTTCTTCCTTGGGATCCATTTCCTCATGTACTTCTCCTTCTCTAGAAGACATGTTTGTGGCTGATTCTAAGGCTGATGAGGATGAAATGGAAGGTGAATATAATGGCACTCTAGTCCTCCTTGGCTGAGGATTAACTTATTCTCTAACCAATTGACCTTCCCCTCTTTTCAATTTCAGCCTAGTAAGCATCAAATTTTGCAGAATAACACAATATTCTTGCACAAATTTCGCAAACTCTTAAGCAAAACCTAGAGCTCTGATACCAACCTGATATGAAATTGTGAGAACAAATTATTTCTCATACAGAGATTGACAGTAAGGGGCTTTTACTGGTTATTTCACCTTTACTAGAAAGGATGAAACCAGAAGCTTCTGGCCCACAAACTGGCTCTTCCTAAAGAAATAAAATGTAAACATTGTAATAGATCTGATCAATGAAAGTATTTGTTTATGTGCAAAGTATTCATTAATCCAAATTTTATGTGTGAATAAGCAAGTTTAAGTATTCTGCAAATGAAGTAATGTGGTTTAAAGTTGAACTAATGAGTTTTGTTCACTGTATAATGCTTCTTGGGAAAAGTGTACTTACGAAAATTTATTGTTTAATGTAGCAGAATCTGAAATAATACAGCAAAAATACACAGCATGACAGTAAGCATTTGTTTAAGCAGTTCACCCCTCTCTTGGGCTACCTCTACTGGGTCCAAAAGCCTCTAATTAGGCTTTTCCCTTTTTCATTCATGCTCAAAATATGAATTACACTGTGTAGAAAGCCTCAAAAGGAAAAATAAGCTGCAAATTCAGAAACAAAAGGCTTAAATCAGTGTAAATCGACTATTCATTCACCTCCATTGGATGAGTATAGTCCAAAACAGCTGATCTTTCATTAGGCCCTAGTGGCTCCACAACCAAAATCGTTGGTAAAAACACTGATAGAGCACCCTAATGGCTCTGCAACCTGTCCCAACAACTCCAAAATTCTTAAATTCCCCAAAATCAAAAAAAAAATTCGTCCCAAAAGGACTTCCCTAGCCAAATTTATGGCTAACTGAAGTTTGCCCTAGATTCACTCCAGCTAAGTCTGGCTAACTGCCAGATAGCCCGACAAAAATGGAGTTCGGCGCTAAATTTAGGGAACCGCCAGTCATGGGGGGCTAACAAACTGGGCCATGTGACCGCAACCTCCAGAGTATGTTGAATAAACTTTGAGTTATACGCGGCTTTAATAAAGTTTAACCGTAATATTAATTAAACTCTGCACTTGAGCGCTAACTCCATGGGACCACGTCCCACGTGATTAAACGCGCCAATAGAACATTCAACTTTTTAATACACTTCCGCGCCCATTGATTAACAAACCATGACGTGGTCCAACAGTTAAAACGTTTCTTTTCCATTGGCCTGACCCACGTTCGAATCTTGCCGCGCTCGAACAATTTTTTGAATGCCCATTCCATTCTGCCTTGGGGCCACGTGGCGGCCTCTGGGCTGGCCAAGTGGCGCTCTTTGATTGGCCACATATGGAATATTCCACAAAATATTATGTGGAATATTTCATAGAATATTCTGTGGAATATTCTTTTTTTAATAAAAAATTTTTATAAAGTCAAATTTGGCCATTTTTTAATTGAAATTGGCAAACATTAAAAGCTGAATATCTTCTTCATACGGTGTCAGTTTTCAGTGTCGTTCGCGTCTACAGGATCATTTTTCTGAGCTCTTTCTAGTCGATCTAGTTTGGACCAATTCTAATCAACTTCATTTTTGAGCATTTTTCTACAAGGGACTTGATCTCCTAATCATATTGTTTTTGGAATCCTCTCCATGTTTATGCAAAATCATTGTGAGGTTCATTGGTCTATTGTAAAAATATTTCTAAAGTACTTGAAGGGAAATCAAGACTTTGAACTCAAGTATAGACAGGTGCGTGACTTCAACTTTATTGGATACTCTGATTCAGATTTTGATGTATATAAAGAAACCTGAGTATCTACTTCAGGTTATGTTATGAGTCTTGGATCAAGAGTTTTCTCCTAGAGGTCAAGCAAACAATCAATTCTAGCAAATTCCACAACTAAGGAAGAATATGTGGAAAAAGCTAAAGAAAAAAAGGAAATTTGTGGCTCCAGAAAATTCTGGAAGATTTGCAAGAGAAACAAGTGCATTCAACTCCTCTTTTTATTGACAACACTTTTGCAATAAAGTTGGCCAAGAACCCAAAATTCCATGATCGAACAAAGCACAACAATAAAAAATACCATATGATTTGACATCATGTTGAGGCCATGACAATTCACCTACGACATTGTTCCACAAATGAGCAGATTGTAGACATCTTCACCAAAGCGCTTGGAAGGGAAAAGTTTCAAAGACTCATAATGATGCTTGGACTCACCAAAATCCCTTAAAATTAAGGGGGGGAGTGTTTACATGTTATGGATCTTGGTGATGAAATTTTAGAACCCTAGAGGGAAATATTTCATGTTTTGGAGCCTCCCCACATTATTTGGAGTAAGATGTTCACTTCAGAGAGCATTTATGCCACATCTATGGCCTTGAAGAACACATTTTTTAGGGACAAATTGATACTTTAAGCATTATTATTCATTTACGAGGCATTGTTGGAGGTTTTGAGACCTATTTACTCTTGTATCATGCATATTTTAAAGGTTATTTCTTTATAAATGGATTTTTGTGGGGATACATACATTATTTTACATTTTTAGATATTTTAGTGGATAAGGAAGTGCTAGATATATCATATAAATAAGACACACACTCCTAACCTGTAAATCATTGCTACTTGTGGAGATATATCACCACTTGTCTACTTTTACTCTTTTTCTTAGCTATGGATAGATGTAAAGTCCTTTTCCAATCCATAACAGTTGAGAAAAATGAAATCATATCCTACCATGATCCTCATAAGTTATTGGCAAGAAAAAGGGGATTAACAAATTAACTATTAGATATTATCGTAATAATTAAATAAAAGGTGGTAAAGTCACTTTAGCAAAATAAGTAACCCATGGTATTATTTTTTCACCCATGGTATTTTGGAGAGGGAAAAAATATAAAGAAGAGGAGACTTGAGGAAAAGGGTATGTGAGATTTTATTAGTGAATAAAAAAAAAACTTGAGTAGCATGTGAGAGGAAAACCCTCAAATATTCCTAGTTTAGGTGTTGAAATACAAACCCTAGATTGTGGTGATTTGTTTTGGTGGTTTTTGGGCCAGCCTAGCTAATCAATAATATTTTTTTCTATACAAGAGGTTGAATTGGTATTCCAAGGAGGCCGGATTTCTAGTTGCACAAGGGACAAATTGCGTATTTTAGAGACAGTTGAATTTGTGGATTTATTGGGGCCGAGTTCTCTTTTATTTTAGATACTAAATTTCTACTATTGTTGGGATCGATTTTCTCTTATATTGTAGCGAAGGAATTTATGAAGTTTTTAGCGCTGAGTTTCCCTTGTGTTGTAAAGGTTGAATTTATGGTGTTTTTGGGGTCAAGTTTCTCTTGTTTTCAAAGGGCCAAATTTCTGATGTTACTGGGCCGAGTTTCTCTTATGCTGTAGGGGCCAACATTTTGCTACATGTTGGAGGCAAAATTGTACTTTTCTCGACTAAACTTATATTCTAAATGAGGTCAAAATTGGTTTCTACATAACGTCAATTCTCCTATCTCATGGTAAGTCAATGTTTGGGTTGTTGAGGATCAAATTGCAAAGGATTGAGTTGCCAGTGGATTCAAAAATAAAATTATCCATAAGGGATAAAATCACTATCTCTCAAAGGTATGAATTGAGGGCCAAAATTTTATTGTTCAGGAAGGCCGGAATGTTATGGTTCGATTGCATTTTCCAGGAGGGTCAAATACCCCATGGAGGATGAGTTGCATATCTAAGGAATCAATCCAAGGGTTTTTGAAATATTCCCTCCAAGTTTCCTTCCAAATTTATTGATGTAATTTCCTTTCAATTCATAAATAAAATATTTGGAGCTTGTATTATTTTCTATACAATTTCTAGAATGATGTTTGCAATTTATTGTTAAATATTCTGACAAAAAATTATAGGGAATTTATTTTAATTTGAATTTCTGGAAATTAAGTCAATTTCATAAGAAGGATATTACAATGGTATTAGAGTTGTGCATCCTGCTCTCCTGAAGGGCTACCATAGTTAATGACCCAAGTGATAGAGAATTTGTGGCTTATAGAAGGAAAAAGAAAGTAAGATAAATACCTTATCTAGGACCACATGAAGAAGAAGGAGAAATGGGAGAGAGTGAGGTTTAACCTTGGGAAAGTATCAGGGACACTCTAAATGATTTGGGTAGAGGATACCGAGATATGGTCCAAACAATGAAAGAACTCACTCAATTTATAGCTAGTGCATAAGGAAATCAACTTAACAATTGTGTGAGAGGTTGAAACAAGACATTACTTGGAGGACCTAGCTGCCATCATTTTGAAGCCAACAATACATATAATATAGTTCCCCCACCAATAAATAAAATCACAACTAGGTACTTTGTGTTGAAATTCTGAGGAGAAAAAGCTGGAAACTAATTGTATAAGGGAATATGAAGCAGTAGGGGCATATTTTCATGAAACCATGTCACTCTAGGATTAATACACCATCAAATATTGGAATAGAACCATATATCATAATCGACGGTGGACAATTAATAAGAATGTTTCCAATAAGGTGAGTAAGATAAATATTTCTACTTTTTATGGCGTATCCAATGGTATAACTCAAGCTTGGGTCCAAAAATTAATCACATTCTTCCCGCTTAACCCCATGAGAGAATCCAAGACTATCTAGTACACTACCTTGCACTTGGGATGTGAAGAACAAGAATGGTGGTACCATGGTTTAACGACCCTAAGGCACTTTAGTATCACTTCATACTTGGATTTCATAGAGATATCAGTTTAGAGGTTCAATAAGAAAATCTCGAGTTGAATTTTAGGGATCTAGTACAAATTTGACAAACAGGGACTCCATACAACTATATTACTAAATTCTAGAGATTGGAAATAATGGTGAATGATATATCCAGGATCGGTTGGAAATGCTATTCTTGGAAGGGACAGTTGAACTATTGCATGGACGAGTCAAATCATTTAAGCCCATTACACTTTCGAACAATATATCTAGGATGAGGGATATGGAATATGTAGTGCCAAAGAGAATTCCTACCAAATTCATCCCTCCCCATAATAACAAGGAAAATAATTCATGGCAAGAAAAAGGAAAGATAGAAGAAACAAGGGATGAGTTGTAGAGAAAGAAGCTTTGTTTCTACTATGAGGAACCATGGGTTCCTAGGTATAAGCGCACGGGAAAGGGAAAATTCCAGCTCATAGAAGTAATATCATATATATTGAAGAAGAAGAAATGGAATAAACTCATTAAGAAGAGAATAAAAACAACGACAAATATCCTCTGTGAAAGGATACAAAGGGGGTCAGTCTAGCAAAGCTCTCTTATGTTCCCAGATATAACACATTCTAAGTTCATGGAGGTTTGCAAGGGTAATGAGTTACCATCCTCATTAATGGCCCATAATTTCATATATGCAACATTGGTATCCAGAAGGAACTTTCCCACTGAATAATTTGAAGGGTTTGATGTAGATGTGGTTGGAGGACATATGATGACATGGTTAAGGAGGGTTCCTTATATGGAACTAAGGATGGGGAATTACACCCTCATTTATTAATTATATATAGTCAAAATAGATGATACCAATGTGGTGTTGGGGGTCCAAGGGCTCATTTTCATATTAAGGCAATAGTACTACTACTGCACTATGGAGATGGAGCTCATTGCACCAAATGGATAGCAGGTAATATTGAGAGGAATGAACAACAATGCTCTAAGAGTAGTCACAACAAAAAATATGGAGAGTATAATTATACATGGGAACATATCATGGGATGCACAATGTATGGTGATGAATAAAGAGATTCCAAATGAGGGGAAGTAATACCCAACATATATTCAAGCATTAGTAAGAAAGTATCATAAGGTGTTATAAGAGATCCCACTAGGGAGGTCACTAAAGAGGGTATTCAAGCATACAATAGAACTATAAGAAGGGGATAATCCAGTTATCAAAACCCCATATAGGCATCCTAAATGATAAAAGGAGTAAATAGAAAACACCATTAAGGAGTTATTGGATATGGGGCACATAAGGCAAGGCTCTATCCCATTTTCATCCTTCATAGTATTAGTCGAGAAAATGGATGGAACATTGAGGATGTGCATCGACTAAAGGGCCCTAAATAATAAGACCATTAAGAATCGGTACTTGATACCTAGGAACGATGAGCTTTGAGATGAGTTACACGAAGAAGTCTATTTCTCCAAAATTTATTTGTGGTCAGGGTACCATCAAGTCAGGGTCTGTGAGAAGGATAAACACAAAACTACCTTGAGATGCCACTATGGCCACTTTGATTTCCTTGTCATTCCTTTTGGTCTTACTAGTGCCCCTGCTACCTTCCAATCGTGCATGAATCGTATTTTTAGGAATTAGTTACAGATATTTTTATTAATATTTTTCAATGATATTCTCATCAACAGTAGGACACAAGAAGAGAATTTGGAGCAATTGGAGGAGATGTTGCACATACTAGAGGAGTACTCTCTTTTTTCAAAATAATCCAAGTGTGAGTTTGGGATGGCTGATATCTTATACTTGGGACATATTATTAGCACAAAGGGGGTACAAGTACACCAAGAAAAGATACATACTATTACTGATTGGCCAACACCCAAGAACCTAATAGAGTTATGTCAATTAATGGGCATATGATGTTACTATAGGCATTTTATTAAGGGATAGTAAAAAATGATGATAATTTTAATATACCTAACCAAAAATGGGGCATTCATAAGGTTGGAGGACTCACAACACATCTTTGAGAAGTGTAAAGAGGTAATGAGTTCTTGTCATGTCTTATCTCTTCCATATTTATCAAAACCTTTTGTGCTGGAGTGTGATGCATCAGGTGAAGGCATAGGAATTGTGATGACACAAGATAAATACCCTATAACTTTTGAAAGTAGGAAGTTGAGAGAGGTAGAGAAACTATACTTATCTACAATAAGGAAATACTAGCAATCATGCATGCACTGATGAAGTCTGAGTAGCATTTGGTAGGAGGGAGGTTTGTGATCAAGATAAATCACAACAACTTGATATATTTCATGAATAAAAAGGAGTTAAACAAAAGGAAAAAAAAATGGGTCAAAAAAATTTGAACCTAATATTTTAACAAAGAATATGTTAAAGGGAAGAAGAATGTGGTGGTCAATTCTCTCTCTAGGAATCTAGTGACTTGTTCACTCATGGAGATTACTAGTGATTGGAAGGCACTCCTACTAATTGAGTATTTGAAGAATAAATTTGTATGTTAGTTGATGGATGGATTGACACAGGATGACATTTATTGGGTCATTGAAGATTTTATATTTTAGAAAAGGAGAATTTTCTTGGTTCCCGGTTTGCAGGCCATCCATAACTCGCCCTTAGCAGGTCACTAAGGATTCTTCAAGACCTAATTGCAAGCAAGAGAAATTTTCATGGATAGGCCTCAAGGAGGAAATTTTGAGACATGTGTAATCCATATTTATGAAGGAATGAAATAAAATATAGATGTAAACATAAAAATAGAATACAATGAGAACATAACTTCAATTCATTAATAAAAATGTATTGATAATTGTTTACATGCATAATGGAAATAAACTAGCTTAGGCAATGGTATCTTATCTCTGAGAGGAGATGTGGCGGCTACATGCCTTCTAAACTGTGTTGCAATAAGGCTTGGTGGATTTTTTATCATTAAGAAACAATGGGAAACCCTGAACATCCAAAAACCTAACTCTAGGAGATGAAGCTCCAAAAGCTTACGGGCCCCGTTGGGGTTAGTTGGAACGTCAACTTGTTGGGGTCGTAAATTTGGCATACGATCTCCATTTTATTATCATAATACCTATTCTTTAATATCTCCAAGAGGAAACCAAAAACAAAATAGTAAATTGGTTTGCCACTTTTTCAGTCTCTCTGTATTCTCAAAAACATATTTTAGGCCCTCAAAACGGCTCCAATACAATGGAGTCACCAAGCTGAGAGATAGTCAACCCATAACCTTTTAGTTTCACCTTACCAAAGGGTGAAAAAATGTCGTACCCAGGGAAAATATTCTGATTTTTCCTTGGAAACAGCGCCAAAATATGTTGTGGTTAATAGAGAAAGCCCCTGGGTTGAAGAGAGACCAATCGATCTGAAACTGGAACAATTTGTAATTCTATGCAAAGTATCCATTCACAGAGAATTTAGTGTGCAAAGTGTTCTCCATGACTTGCAGGTTAAACAAAGTAGTTTTGGTTTGTTTTCTGAGTTTTATGTGTGAGGATTTGTTAATTAAATTTATTGTTTAACATATCACAGTAGAAATACACAGCAATTAAAATTCACCATAACATAACATAACAAATTGTTGAGGCAGTTCACCCCTCTTGGGCTACATCTACTGGTCCAAGGCTCCCCAATGGCATGTCCTTGCTCTATTAATTTTCTCAAAATGGTTACAAAGTGAAAAACATGCCTAAACAGGAAAAACCAACCGTAAATTCGACTTCAGAAGATAGAAAATAGCTAGAAATGGCTTTTGTTTCACCTTAAATAGTGAAATACAACCCAAAACAGTTCCTCCTCCATGATGGCCCTGATGGCTCCTTCCTCTTCCCTGAAGCCAAAAGCTATTTTAGATCACCTCTGTTCCCTCTAAAACCTGTTCCAAACTCTCCAGAATGCTGAAGAAACCCAAAATTGACTAAAATTTCATCTTGTTTGATCAAAAATTTAAAGAGTTATGACTTCTGCAAAAAAAATGCCCAATGTCCCCCAAAAACCCCATTAAAAGTGGGAGAACTCCAGTTAGCTCCATTAAAAGGCGGATTCTCCAAGACTGGCAGAACCGCGTGTAAATTTGGTGGTGACATTTAATTTAACTGTTTGTTTCATGGTATATTCACATGCGAAAAAGGAAGATTGTTTGGGTGGGCGGATAAGGTTTGAAGACCACCACATTTAACGTTATCAGAGTGGACACATGGGTGGCATTAACCGCCACCGTAACTGCCAGTGGTAGCCCCCGGTCTCTGCCACAAGTCACATGGGTGACGTCTTACCACCTGGAGCTAGCCCCCTTCCAAACTCCGCATATCAACTGATCTTAGCATGTGGTTTTGAGCCCTGGTTACATTGCTACGAGGTTGGCCCCCAATTCCTCCACTTGATTCAAAGGCTGATGACTCGACTACACATTCACACACGCCCGAACATTCAACAAACTACCACAAATGGGCTGGTCGGGTCCCTCTACCCGAGTTGTCGGGTCGAGGGTTCAAACCCTATCAACCAACAAAATTTTGCACAATGTTTTCAACCCTCGGCCTGGGGCCACGTGGCAGCCTCCGGGCAGGCCACGTGGAACCCACTGATAGGCCCATAATTTATGAATAAAAATTAACTTTTCCCATATATTTCTTTTGAAAAACAATGGCTAAGTCAATTTAAATAAAAAGTCATGTTTTGGAGTTCATTAGACGATTTCAAAATTCAGTAACTTTCACATACGACTTCGATTTTCAGAACCATTCATGCCACTAGAATCACAGCGACTAGACCTTTCCAGTCGTTCTGATTGCAACCATTTCTGAGCACTTCCATTTTTGAGCATTTTCTTAACTTGGACATGATCTCCTAATCACACCTCCCCAATGGGAAGCTTTTGGACCCCAAAAGCTCTCTGAACTACAAAAACTGAAGGTGAGAAGACTAATTCTCCACTATTCCAAGCTTGAACCACTAAAATCTCCCTGATTTCATCAAATTGAGCTTCTCATAAAAAGATAAATTCTTCCTTGAATCAGTTGCTTGACTATTGCTAACTTTGACTCTGTCATGATGCAAATTTTTGAAACTTGCAGAACAACAACTAAAATTTGCAGAAAACATACTGCTCCTACAATGGTTTACCTTCAAAGGAAACTAAAAATAAGATTCACCTTGCCAACTGTCCTTATGGCGAATTTTTTCCGAATGAGCCATGTACCAGACCAAGTTTTCTCGCCATAGTACCCTGCCATTTTGAAACCAGCAATGATCCTTGCTGAACTTTGTGTCCTCTTTTCTTGCATTATTTTCCTTTTCTTTGATTCTTGCACCACTTTGCACTAACACTTTGTTCTCTGCACTGATCAACACCAAACACACCTTGTGCAACATCTTGCCATCTTCTTCCAAAGACGACCTCCTTTCAGACTTAAGCATTTCATCATTTACATCAGCAATAACATGAAAAGGATTATGTACAAAATATTTTTGCTTAATCATCAACAAATTCAAATTTTGACTTGCATTGACAAGCCTTTTCAAATGCCCTATATTCACTAAAGAAGATTCTAGCTTCTTCCGATGTGCTCTCACAATAAACTCCTTTCCATCCTTGAATAGGTGATACTTGTTCTCATGGCGATGGAATATTGCTTTCTTGTCATATAAGTAAGGACTGCCCAATACCACACCTGCAATGTCAAGCGATACAACATCTAATTCAACCATGTCAATATAATGAGTTGTTATGGCGAAGTGCAACATGCACTTCCTTGAAACTTGTAAATTTGCATCCTTGCAAATCCAACCAAAAGGATAAGGTTTAGGAAGTGGAATGGTTTCAAGATTCAGCTTGTTGACTAAGTCTTCTGATATGAGGTTCGCTTGTGACCCACTGTCAAATAGTGTAATCCGGATTTATGCAAGAACGCAACAGAATAAACATATAACCATAAATACAGAGATGCAGCGGAAATAACACTTCATTTCATTAATATCAAAGAACTGAAATTTGCTTACAGACAGAATGGAAATAAAACTAGCTAGGGCGCTGGTAGCTATCTCTGAGAAGAGATGTGGCGGCTACAGGCCTCTGAACTGAGTTATAATGAGGCTCGAGGGCCTATTTATTATTTAGAAACAATGGGAAATCCTAAACAGCCAAAACCCTAACCCTAGGAGATGAAGCGCCAAAACTATGGGCCCCGTTTGGTTAAATTGGTGTTTCAACTTCCCAGGGGCGTAACTTTGGCATACGATCTCCGTTTGACGCGTACCATACCTCGTTAGAAAGATCTATCCGAGGCCTACAAATTTGGAGTGAGAAACATCAATCCATGGACCCATGTTCCTCTCCATTTTCCCAAAAAACGTCGTTTAGGGCCTCAAAACGGCTCCGGAAGTTCAGGACCCGAAAAACTGCTAAAAATAGTAAATTGTACCGAAACTGAAAAACTGAAAGAGAAAATGGTGGAGTCCCAAGTGGAATAGGTGGGTGACCACCAATATCCACCTGGATCATTCCTCCCCCCTTAGGAAGCAATGGTCCCCATTGCGTTAAGTTCCTCCATGAGATGAGGAAATTTCTGCTGAACTTGGTCCCTGGTGAACCACTTTCCTTGGTGCAGGAGTTGGCCAGCTTTGACAACCCGATATAGTTGGATCTTATGCTGGCGAGTGTTCTTGATTTGCATGTCCATGATACAATCTGTGGTGGCCTGTTCCATGCAGTCTGGATTTAACTCTGTTGGTGTGAGTTGTTCTGCAATGTCTGAGGTGTCCAGTAGAGGTGGGAAGTAAGGACGAAGGCAATCCACATTGAAGACTGGGTGTAGACCAAGGAATGGTGGAATACTGAGCTCGAAGGCATTGTTCCCTACAGCCTTGGTGATAGTGTACGGCCCGTATCGGAGCGGGCGAAGCTTGCGGTGGGGTCCAGTGAGGCGCTCCTTCTGCAAATGTAGCCATACTTTGTCGCCCACCTGGAAGTTGTGTGGCACTCGGTGTTGATCATGGCGTTTCTTGTACTTGGCATTGGCTCTGTCCAATATATCATGAACCTGTTGGCGGATGTGTTGAATGTGCTCGATGAAGCTACTAGCTTTGTCAACTTCAGACTGGACATGAGCTGAATTGGCCTGAGCAGCTGCAAATGGCATGGCTACGTCAATGGGGCATAGTGGTTGGAATCCCAAGCCCACCTGAAAGGGGCTATGGCCGATTGAACTGTGGAGAGCTCGATTATAACTATGTTGTACATAAGGGAGGCTCTCGTCCCATGTGCGTGGATGATTTGAATTGTACATGCGCAGAATGTGTACAATCATTCTGTTGACGACCTCTGTCTGGCCATCTGTTTGGGGATGGAAAGCTGTGGACTTGGTGAGCTTGGTATCCAACATCGACGAGAGGCTGGACCAAAATGTGCTGAGGAACCTGCTATCCCGATCTGATATGATAGACTGTGGGATCCCAAAGTGCACCCACACTCGTTCAAAGAAGAGTTTAGCAGTGGCTTCTGCTGTGATATTCTTCTTACAGGCCGCCATAATGGCCATCTTCGAGAATCTATCGACGACCACAAAAACACAGTCATTTCCCTGCTTAGTAGAAGGCAGGCCCGACATGTAATCCATGGAGATGGATTCCCAAGGTCAACTAGGGGTAGGTAGAGGAGTATATAGGCCTTGCTTCTTGATGGTCGGTTTGGCAATGGCACAAGCGGTGCAGGATCTGATGTGCTTCTCGACATCCTTTCGAAGGTTCGGCCAATATAAATACTTCTGTAGTATTGCTACTGTTTTCTCGACCCCGAAATGCCCAGCGACTCGACTGTAGTGTGCTTCCCATATCATCTTGGCACGCTCGCTTGAAGGAACACAACGGTGTCCCAGGTGACATAAAAGTGCATCTTGGAGGTGAAAATTTGGAACTTGCGTGCCCCCCAAGAGTGCCTTGTAAGTGTGGCCGAATTCTGGGTCACTCTCATAGAGAAGCGGCCAATCAGAAGTCTCGTGCCCACAAGAGTTGAGCATAGTGGTGAGCGCCACGATCGGTGGTCGGCTGAGGCAGTCTGCAACATGATTGGTGCTACCCTTCTTATACTTGATGTTCAAATGAAATTGTTGCAGATATGTAGACCACTTCTGATGGCGATCATTCTGCAACTTCCCTTGTGTCTGTATGAACTGCAGGGGCCTGTGGTCTGTGTGGATGATTGTTTCCTTCCCCAAAATGTAATGTTTCCATTGTCGACAAGCTTGCACAATGGAGTACATTTCTTTGTCATATGTGGGGTACTTGCGAACTGTGTAAGACAATGTCTCACTGTGAAATGCCACTGGATGTCCCTGTTGAGTAAGAACTGCCCCAATAGCATAGTCAGAGGCATCTGTCTCAATCTCAAATGGTTGTTGCAAGTCTGGTAAAGTGAGCACTGGGGCAGAACAGAGGCGATTTTTCAATTTTGTGAACGCCTTCTGTTGAGGTTCCGACCAAAATTTTTTTGCTCTCGCTCCTCCCTTGGTGACTTGACTCAAGGGCCAAGTGATATGAGAGAATCCCAACACGAACCTCCGGTAGAAATTAGCAAGACCCAGAAAGCTGCGAAGCTCTGTTATAGTGGTTGGGGCTGGCCAATCCCGAATGACTTGGATCTTGGATGGATCCACATGCACCCCCCTTTCATCAATAATGTATCCCAGATATTGAACCTGGGTCATGCCAAACGTGCACTTCTCCAAATTG
Source organism: Pinus albicaulis (assembly GCA_034641835.2). Lineage (NCBI taxonomy): Eukaryota > Viridiplantae > Streptophyta > Pinopsida > Pinales > Pinaceae > Pinus > Pinus albicaulis. The sequence goes on from CM076583.1 coordinate 201,697,699, forward strand.
GCACACAGCTTGTGTTGCCGCATTGTTTGGAGGACTTGTCGGATGTGATGAAGGTGCTCTTCCCAAGTCTTGCTGAAGATCAGAATGTCATCCAAGTACACCACTACGAATGAGTTGGTGAATGGCCGCAAGATGTCGTCCATCATCCTCTTGAAGGTTGCGGGAGCATTCGTCAACCCGAAAGGCATGACCAGCCATTCAAAAAGGCCTTCCTTAGCTTTGAAGGCAGTCTTCCACACATCAGAGGGTTCAATTGGTACCTGGTGATACCCAGACTTCAGGTCGATCTTACTGAAATATTTTGCACCTTGGAGTTGGTCCAGAAGGTCATCAATCAGTGGGATTGGGTACCTATTCCGGACAGTGATCTTGTTCAGCGCCCGATAGTCAATACAGAGTCTCCACGTCCCATCCTTCTTATGTACCAACACGATCGGGCTCCCACAGGGCGATGAACTTGGTCTGATGTGACCTTTCTGCAACAGCTCCTGAATCTGCCTCTTGATTTCATCATTCTCCAGAACAGAGCGCCGATAGATCGATCCATTAGGTAGCGGTGCACCGGGGGTCAGATCAATCGGGTGCTTGACCTGACAGTGCAGAGGAACCCCTGTGGGTGAGGTGAATATGTCCCCGTACTCCTCCACAACCTTATCCATTTGTTGTTGTTGTGCAGAGGAGCCCTGTCTGGAGGTCGTGGCCACAGTCTTCTTCTTGCCCTGAGGGCGGATCATCAGGAAAACGAATTTCCTGGTTTGGGAAATGAGCTTACTGCATTGTTTTGCAGTAACCAAAGAGATAGCGGCAGGAGGTGGTACCTCTGGTATCCTGTACAACTTATTTCCCAAAGTAACAATAACAACACGAGGTTGAGACTCATACACAGCATGACGCTTCCACAAGTATGGTTGTCCTAATAATACATCAGAAACATCAATAGGTGCAACGTCACATAATACCTCATCCGTGAAGGGCTTGATGCTATAGAGAAGGCGACACTGTTGGCTGACGCGAAGATCTCGTCCTTGGTGAAGCCACCCGATGGTGTATGGATGTGGGTGAGATGTGGTCGGCAAGCCCAACCACTTCACGGTGTCTGCTGAAATGAGTTTATTTTGGCTCCCATTGTCGACAATGAACTGTACTGGGGAGCCCTTTACCCACATCTGGGAGTGGAAGAGACGTTCCTCCTCCTCTAGATCTTTCGGTTCCTCCTTCTGGATCTTTGTAGTGGCAACAGTGGCGTTGGGCTCCGCATCAATAATTTGTTTCCATTTTTCATTCCCCTTTTCAGGTTCTGATTCGGAGTTAGAGCATGCATCTGACTCAGAAGCCCTCATCTCGGCCACTAGCGACTGTTTGGCCCGACACTCACTTGTGTTGTGAGTGGAGCTCTTATGGAACTCACACCACTTTCCCGTGTCCTTCTTTGGCTTTGCGGTGTTATTCTTTTCTTGTGGCTTCGATGAGTTGTCTTTAGCTGCCATGCCTTGGCTCTATCCTTTGTTCGGCGGTTTGGAAGCACCTTTCCCTTGCTTTTGATTCGCATATCCAAAGTCTCGCTTCTTCTGCTTGAATTTCTTCTCAATCTTGGCAGCATACCAATATGTTGTACCAAGCGAGGAGATGTCGAGGAACTCCATTTCGTCTTGAATGCATCTATGCAGACAGCTGCAATACTTTAGCACCAGATGTTTCTCTGAATCTTTGATACCCAACTTTGTGTGCAGGGTATGGAACAGATTCGTCAGCTCATGCACATCTTGATCCCTTTGTTGTTGCAGCGTGGTCCATTGTATGTACTTGTCCTCATAGCTCCCCATGGGATAGTACTGTTCCTTGATGGCGTCTCAGAAAGAACTCCAAGTTGGTATGGCCGAGAACAAAGAGGGTTCTGTCTGGTCCTTGTTCTCACAGTAGGTTTCCCACCAGTCCTTAACATGGGGGGTAGCTTTCAGGAGTGCAAAAATAATCTTCTCCCGGTCTTAAAAGTCATGAACCAAGAAATATCCTTCTAACAGATTCAACCATATATCTATGGCATCTGCGTCTATTTGACCCTCAAATATGGGAATGTCAAAATTTACTTGTACCTTAAAAGGAGTCGCACCTCCAGAGTGGCTGCTAGATGCAGATGCGCCGCCGGTGGGTAGCCGTTGAAGGATCTGACCAAAGTTGTCCATCATCGCGTTCCTTTGTTTTTCGAGGGCCTCCTCGAGCAATATTTTGATAGGATCTCCTGCTCCCTCATATTTCTTTTCGTCCCCCATGGGCGTCTATCGAGGTTTGCAAGGCTGATCTTGCAAAGGTTCCACCAGATCGAGCCCTAGCTCCTTATACCCCGACCTCGTTGGGGACATGCAAAGAAGGATCGAGAAAAAGCAGACCGCTCTGATACCACTAATCCGGGTTGTTTATCTCGGGAATGCAACAGAATAAACATATAACCATAAATACAGAGATGCAGCGGAATTAACACTTCATTTCATTAATATCAAAGAATTGAAATTTGCTTACAAACAGAATGGAAATAAAACTAGCTAGGGCACTGGTAGCTATCTCTGAGAAGAGATGTGGCGGCTACAGGCCTCTGAACTGAGTTACAATGAGGCTCGGGAGCCTATTTATTATTGAGAAACAATGGAGAACCCTAAACATCCCAAAAACCTAACCCTAGGAGATGAAGCGCCAAAACTATGGGCCCCGTTTGGGTAAATTGGTTTCAACTTCCCAGGGACGTAACTTTAGCATACTATCTCCGTTTGTGGCGTACCATACACCTGGGTTAGAAAGATCTATCCGAAGAGGCTGATTGGAATGAGAAACATCGGTCCATGGACCCATGTTTTTCTCTTTTTTCCCAAAAAACGTCGTTTAGGGCCTCAAAACGGCTCCGAAAGTTCAGGACCCGAAAAACTGCTAAAAATAGTAAATTGTGCCGAAACTGAAAAACTGAAAGAGACAATGGTGGAGCCCCAAGTGGAATAGGCGGGTGACCACCAATATCCACCTGGATCATAGTGTGT